>VVHJ01004232.1:0-10448 GCA_015107715.1 Tylochromis polylepis | reverse complement strand
TGTGTGTGTGTGTGTGTGTGTGTGTGTGTGTGTGTGTGTGTGTGTGTGTGTGTGTGTGTGTAGCCCCTACAGCTAATATGTCGGTCAATAAGGTGCATCTATTTTTGGTGTCTGCAGGTGGGGGAGGGGCAGGTCGCGTTAAGAGATTTGATTGGGCAATCCAGTGTCAGTAATGAAAATGAAATGGGCTGCTGTCAGTGCTTGTACGGCCGGTGTTCTGCCAAAAAGTGATTGCCCATATTTAAACTTTAAGAGAGATCTGGCCAAGAGGACAGCAGAAATTGCAACACGTATAACAATAGTTCTAAAAAGATATTTTAATGTAGGTACAATTACACATTAAGATACTTCAAAACAGGTGATTTTTAAATTTTATATATATCCCCTTTGTCAATCTTGTTCACTAAAATCTATTTATCAAGACAAGTAAAGACATTACACATAACAAACACACAGAAATATTGGCAATCACCTTTTGGCAGACAATCACTTTTTGGCATAACACCGGTGCGCAGCAACCCTTCAGGCTGGTCCATCGGCCCACCAGAAAAATGCCCGGTATCCCAGATTACCAGTCCAGCCCTGCTGTGAGGAATCTTGGGGAAGTTTTTGACCAGGATATGTCATTCAATGCTCATATCAAACAAATACGTCAGACTGCTTTCTTCCATTTGTGCAGTATCTCTAAAATTAGAAACATCCTGTCTCAGAGTGATGCGGAAAAACTAGTTCATGCATTCATTACTTCTAGACTGGACTACTCTAATTCATTAATATCAGGATGTCCTAAAAACTCCCTGAAAAGCCTTTAGTTGATCTAAAATGCTGCAGTAAGAGTACTGACAGGGACTAGAAAGCGAGAGCATTTTTCGCCCATATTGGCTTCTCTTCACTGGCTCCCTGTTAAATCCAGAATCAAATTTGAAATACTTCTCATCACATACAAGCTCTTGAATAATTAAGCACCATCTTATCTTAATGACCTTATATCACCCCAATAGAGCACTTTCAGACTGCTGGTTTATTTGTGGTTCATAGGGTATTTAAAAGTAGAAAGGGAGGGAGAGCCCTCAGATTCCAGGCCCCTCTTATGTGGAACCAGCTCCCAGTTTAGATTCAGAAGACAGACACCCTCTCTACTTTTAAGATTAGGCTTAAAATTTTCATTTTTGCTAAAGCATATAGTTAGGGCTGGACCAGGTGACCCTGAGGTCCTCCCTTAGTTATGCTGCAATAGGGCTAGGCTGCTGGGGGCTTCCCTTGATGCACTCAGTGTTTCTTCTTCACTCACCTTTATAAAGTTTTTGTTGATTGATGACATTTTTTTTAGTAGACAATGAAAAACAGGAATGTTTCCGTCATTTATTGTCAATTGTTTGTCCATTACTTAACTACTTTGCTGTAGTATAAAGGGCTGAGCGAGAGGTCTTTCTCAACAGGAAAAGCTGTAAAGCATAAAAATACAGTTAAAAGTCCCCAAAAAATTAATGCCTTCCTTCATATTTTCCAAAGCCATAAAGCAAGCCAAATTGGAGTCTGCCGGGTCGATTCTAGTCCCCAGGCCTTATGTTTGACACCTCCAACCTAGAGAGAACCTATACAGACTCGAGGAGAACATGCAAACTCTACATGGAAAGGACCCAGCCACCCGTCGGATTCAAACTATAGGACATTTCTGCAGTGAGGTGACAGTGCTAACCTCAGAATAGCTTTGCTTCCCCTGGATGTTTTTAATGAATTTTCGTGGTGAGGCTTCTTGTTTACTTAACAGGCTTATGTTTACTTCTTCATTTTTAGAAAGATAATTGTGCTACTCTGATTGCTTAAAAGCACAGAAACTCAATAGCACCTTATTAAAATTGCCTGAGAGGAATCCTGCTCAAGTGAAACGCTCACTCCAGGAGGCCAAATCCTATTTTTATTCTTCCAAACTAATTCTTGTTCTCCTGCTGTGTGTTGGTGACTCCTTATTATGTGTGTCTCTCACTGTATGTGTCCTTCTAAGTGCCCACTGTTGTCGGTACTACGCAGGGTCGGCCCTGCCCAGGTGTGTGTATGGTGTAATTATCAGAGAGCAGGGAGCTTGTATCCATTCATTTTTAATGAGCAATGAGGCTGAGTTGCCTCCATTAATAGAGAATTAGACCGTCCATCAGCCACCGTGACACATAAAAGTCTTGTTCTCTGCATTTGGGGTGCAGACTGTACTGTGCGAGTCAGTTAATGATGCGACATGGCCCCCTGTCTGTGCTGACAATAACTCAAAGAGCTGAAGATGGACAGAATGAAGTAAGGAGGGAGGGAGAGAAGGGAAGAGCAAGGGTAGGAGGGACAACACTGGGGAGCCCTTCAGCACTCACAACAGTGTCAGTGTGAGGCAATGAGGCTTAACTGCAAGTGCTGGGGTTTCAGTGGGATTCATTAGCATGAGACTGCAAAGTAAAACTTTTAAGTGTTATGGTAAAACATCTTTGTATTCATCTCTGTGTGTTTGACCATGTGTTTAAGGAAAATGTGGTGTTTTAAAAATTAATTTTACTGCTTTGGCCTTTGTTTCAATTGGGTGTGACAACAGTTTTTTTACCAAGGGAATTGATGCAACCTGCAGTTGCTGACATTAAAACATTAAATGGGCATAAGCAGTCTCACAGGTTGGGAGTGAACCCCATTGTGGTTACTTTGCAGGTTGCACTTGAGATGAACATGAATAATAATTTTAAATTTGCTTTTGTGTTGCAAAAAGTAAATAGCAGAAACTTCTCTGTTGATGTTGCTCACCCACTTGAGTTCCTGTGTGTAATTTCTGTTTTAGCAATTCCATTTCACATCAGCCAATTTTGAGAACTTTTCCCACTTTACCATCTTCAATTTGTGTAAAAACCTTATGACCCAAAGTTTGTATATATATATATATATATATATATATAGTTCATATTTTAACTAGCCAGTACAGTTTCGATGTATCTGTCCCAAATTACAGATTCTGATTCCTTTAGATGGTAAGAAAAGCCAGTGAAAATTTCAGGCTTTTATCTTTGATAGTCTTTGAGACATTCATGTTCAGGCATTGCCTCAGATTTCAATGTGCGAAAAAAATGGTCTGCAAAGGAGCCAATGGACCATTTTTCAAAAAACTATATTTTCAAAAGTATTTGATATATGAAGATACAATTTCACAGCACTCATTGTAAATGTTAAGATTTTCTGCCGTAAAACTTTTGTGCAAATAGAGCAGAAGGCTTGGTTGATTTGACACAAAATGACCCAACAGAGAGCTGCTCAAGTGTTAAACTTCTCAACTCTGAGAACTGTTGCTGCTCCATAACTAACATTTTAGGGAAATTAATATTTTAAGCTTTTAATTTAAGTGCAAAAACCTTGGGCTCTGAGATGGCCACTTTATTCTCTCTTGTTTTACAGACTGAATAATTAATCAGTTCAAAGAGAAAATTATTTTCCAGATTCATTAATTATTTAAAAAAAATAGCTGCAGCCCTAAATAGCGCCACATTCTTGTTTGTCACCGGTAATGTTGGCAGGAGAAATTCTCACAGCTGTTAATACATATTAAGGTGGTTTGTGTGTGTTCGTGTCGGCCTGTCGACTACCTGGACTGTCTGGCGCAATGCTCTGTTTAAGCCTCTCTTGAGTGAGATATTAAAGAAGAGAGGCAATTTATTACCACAATATTAAATCATGTCCCTTTGTATAGTAATGAAAAATGAATAGTTTTTTCTCAGAAGCTCAGGAGACGGTACCCCAGTAGCCTAACAGCCATAATACACATGCACTCACACATAAGTACACACACATACACAGTCCATTTCCTGAGAGATTGGACCGGGTGCTGCAGCTTGATCATCATTCATTTTGGAAATTACATCAGCCGAGTGATTCGTCAGGCTTCCTTTTTTGTAATCACGATAACTTAACCTGCATTAAGCCAACCACTGGGCGTTCTCGGTGATCGGCATTGGGAGTGTGATGAGGCTGACACCAAATCTTCAGCCAAGCTCTGTCTCTGTGTTGCTGCTGTCTGCGATGGGTAATGAGGAACCATTGAACCCTCAACTCAATTTCGAGGACATGACAATGACAAAGATGGTATGTTGCATTGGCGGGAGGGCCAAAAGCTGCGTAACACCTTGGCAATCTCTGATACTCACTACAATGGAACAGCAGGCGGTGTGCTTGCTGTCCTGCTGCTGCCTGATGTAAAGTATGCCACATCGCTCTTCCTGTCACAGAATAAAACAGGATTTATCATGAGCCTTGCAAGGCAGTAGCATGTGACTATTTGTCTGACATTAGGGTATTGGTAGTGCCCTCATCTGTAATGTGTTTAATTTGATCCAAATTTCTACCTGAGACCCTGTGCGTTGGATAAACTCCCCCCTTTATGTGTGCTTGTTGACACGGGGAAGTAGGGATGGAACAGCAGTTGTGTTCTTCCTGAACTGTTTGGTATGTAACATTTGGATTAATATGAGAAGCCAAACACATTCTCTCAGAGGACTATTTATATCTAGGTACTTCTGTTCCCGGGATGAAAATTCTCAAGTGTGAGTTCCACCCAGACTGGTTTGGCAGTGCACCAGTGGCTGCCCATCAGCTTAGTTAATAGGGATGGGGATTTCAAGCTAAAATATCTTTCTATATTCACCAGGAACTAGCCAGCCCCTGCACTCTGCCTTTGTAGCTTTATATACTGGACACCTCATAGTTTTTTTCGCCTGAAGCCACCATTTATCCTGGTCTTAATGTGGACTTAGATGTCGTCAATAACTTTGTCCTTTATTAGAGTCTCTCTTTTTTTTTTGTAATTGACTAGAGTTGACCTACAATACTGCCCTTCATCACTGTAGATATGTTAATAATAATTGTGGCTTCTGTGTATTTTTTTCTTTTATTGTTTATAGATTTTAACTTCTTGTGTCTATACTATCTGCAGTAGCTGCCTATCAGAGGCCTCTTTATTTTCTGGGTGATGCCCTTAAAGAATAAATACATGTTGTACTCGCTATTGCCCCTAAAGGCTAAAGAAAATGTTTCATATAATTAGCATAACTATGGTGAGTGAAGCTATAATTGCACTGTTTTGCTATCCTTGTAACTCTACACCCTGAAGAAGGCACAAGCTGATACATGTTTCTGATACAAAATTTTCATTGGCAGAAAGAAGCTTCCATAGTAGAGTATAGTAAATTATGCACAGTTAATACTTTCCTAGCGTACGCTGCCAATTTTAAACATCTGCCTCGTGTTACCTGACACTACATGGTGAGGGGTTTTGTTTATTTGTTTGTTTGTTTGTTTTTTATTTATTTATTTGGTTTTGCATGACAAAACTCTTCTCACAGAATCCAGGTCAGTCAACAACATGGCCAACACGTGAAGCTTCCACAAAGCGTAAATGAACTTTTTTTTTTTTTAAACAATAAGACTGTGTCCTGCGTTTTGACAAAAGAGACAAAGCAGCCAGGGCTGAAATTGCACTGTTGGTTTTAATTGTTAGTTTGATAGATGATATAATTAGCTTATTCCTAAAGGACACTGTTGTTGTTGATTTTGTAATTGAAAATAAATGTCCGTTTTCTTATTGACAGCACGAGTGCTGTAACCTTACACATTAACTGTACATGTTGACTGTACACTAATTCTGTGTACAATTGTATCGTAAGTGCAATGGTACACAGAATTGTTGGAATGAAAGCATCCTCTGTGCCTGTGCATCATTTTCACAAAAGTCTCTGTGGGATCTCCATTCCTGCACTCTTAGCATACACCCTAATTACAGGCAGCTGAGACCAATGAGGACATCCACAACATGCTGACGCACTTAGATCCGATACACACAAACATACTCCCGGGCCGCACTTATGTACACTTTATGTAATCCGTTTTTTGTTTTTAGGTGTTGTTTTTTTACAGGACATTGCAGTTTATGCACAGTTTATTCAGGTAGTTGTAGCTGTGACCCTCTTTGTCTGAAAAACGTGTTTAAAAAAATGACTAAATCCAACTTGGATTGTTGTTTACCTTTTGCCCTTGAGCCTTTTTCTCTTGAGTATTTCTTTTCAAAGAGGATTTGGGGCTTAAATATGCACCAGTGTTTTCAAAATTTATTTTTAGTAATGCTACTGTCACTGGGTTGCTTTTTACCATGTTTGTCACTCATGTGGGCATAATGATAGATGTGTCATGCCCAGTGTTGTGTCTTTAGGCAGTCACACAGACATAGCACACTTGACGGGCAGATCAATAACAGCTCTTAAAAGAGTTCTACACAGAAACAAATCATTAGCTGAAATTATTCACAGTAGAATCAGCACCAAGTGAGTCAACATCATTGAACCTGAGTACTAATGTGCATGGCATTATGCTACAGGATATAAGTGCATTAATGTTTGGTGGAGCTGATGGAGATTTTTAAGCTCTGTAGGGCACGAGGGAGCATATCTGCATATCTGCCCAGACATCATTTCACAGTCTTAGGTTACATTCTGGTTGCGTCTGTTTTTTTTGTGGTTTTTTTTGTTTGTTTGTTTGTTTTTTCTATAAGTGACGTGTATGAGAATGGCGACTTGTAAGGATGTTCTCATTTGCAGACTTCCCCCTGCAATTTAGCTGCGTTACTCTGACCCAGAAATTTTCTCAGCCCAAAGTTGCTACAAATGCCAAGAAACATGCATGTATGTGGGTGACTCTGTGTGTGTGTGTGTGTGTGTGTGTGTGTGTGTGTGTGTGTGTGTGTGTGTGTGTGTGTGTGTGTGTGTGTGTGTGTGTGTGCGTGCGTGCGTGCGTGCGTGCGTGCGTGCGTGCGTGCGTGCGTGCGTGCGTGTCCGCTCCACTGACTTACATTAGACCCCAGCCTTTCTGAGTGCCCACATTTGCAGGCACAGAGAGTGATCTGGCCTGGCTAATACAGTAGCACAGTGGCTACCTGGAGGCCACAAATGATGACAACAGCACTGCCTCTTGTAGCCTGGCATAGCTTTTTTAGAGGACTTGCTTTATTATTCTCTGCCTGGAATGTGTTTATTTGCTGAGTCGCACAGAGAGATCAAGAAAAGGAGAAATGTGGTCATATATAAATGGCTGTACCAGGACATATATGTATCAACTTAAATAGCACAGCATGGTTTGGGGATTTTTTTTTTTCTTTTTACCACTGTGACAGAGTGATAATTTTCTCTTTTGTACAGTCAGGCAGAAAAAGATATATGTTGTCACCCACCATTTAGTCAAGAGTCCTGCTGTGTTCTGTTTCTGCCTCAAGCAAAATAGATGTGTTTTTTTTTTAAGGAATGTTTTGAAGCACATCAAAATGGAAGGTTTTTAGGTTTCAAATCTTTACCCCTTGCTTTGTGTGAAATACAGATGGGTTGCGCTGGAGGTGCCAGGTTTGTGGATACATATTACAGAAAAAAGATAGTAATGACTGTGCAGTATTGCGCAAAGAGCTAAAAGTAAAGTGTGGCGTGTTTCAAAGAACTGCCATGAATGTTTTCACTCAACATAAAGTCCAACAAGCACAGAAAAAATGACAGTAAATTACAGCATCAGTTGTCCTCTAATATAAGTACACTTGCACACAGACATGTGTCATGTATACTGGAGAACCTGCACCAGTTCTTTTGTAGATTTAAATAGTTTTAGCTGCTTTTGTGCCATCACTGAAACCTGAGACAGACTTGATGATGAGAATCAGGGCTCTGTGTGTACAAGACTCCTGGCTGTTATTGTTGCTGAAGGTAGCTCAGCTCTCTGGCTGCATGTGTTCTCATGCAGTAGAGTGACTTTGAAACAGATCCTCCCTCGTAGTACTTCACGGCAGATAAAAATATAAACATCTTGGCTGCCTACTTGTCATGCATAGTACTGTATATATGTGTGTTTCCTTGCAGACTTTTGTGCTTTCTGGGTTAATGACTTATTGATCCTTAAGGTGCAAATGCATTGACCTTAACTGAGTTAAGGATTGATTTCCTTCGGGGGATCTGCAATGAAATTAGTGGGTTTGAACTGTCCACACCACAAGGTAGAAACAATCTGCTATTAACATGTTGTTCCAGAGGCTGTTGACCACAGAAACCCCACCTTCCCTAAGACCAGCTCTAGAAATATAATGAGGTCAAATATCTATCAGGGGTTATTTTGCTTGTCATGATGGTGAGAATTCTTTCATTTAGCCCCCAGCTCAGAGGTTAATGAAATATAGTAAACCACATTTGTCTTTCTTTATACGTAAACCTGAATGTTTATCTAATTAAATTAAGACAGAGTATTGAAGAAACAGTAAGGTCAAATGGCTAAAAGTTAGGACGAGTGGTAAATAAATTAAAATGGCTTCAGAATTCTACATTCTGGGACCAAATTTAAGAAAAAAAACACACACACTTCAGACCTCAAAAGGTGATTGCTCACACACAAATGTATATAAATGTATGTATACTCCAGGGAAATCGTGGGAGAAGTTTTTCTTATTCACCTGCTGTAGTCCATTTCATCTATCATAGGTCAATACATGTGAATCACACAAGGGCATACCGAGTCTCTCTCAGCTGTGCATATGCATGCCCACAGAACAAAGAAAATCCCAGCTACTCAATAAAGCTATTTTTGTTTGTCCATTTTGATTACAAATCTTGTTTTCAAATGGTCCAATAAGTGTGTACGCAAACATGCCCAGTCCAAACACACGATGAGCAACAAACACACAGGCACGCAGACATACATAAATTCTCCCATTCAGCGGAGCCATTTCTGAAACCTGGGCTAATATTTGTATGGATTATTGGCCTTTGTGCTTATCGGCTGCACCATATTGCTGGACTAAAACCTTATTACCAGCCTATTGAAAGAGAAAAAAGGTTTTTGACAAGCACACATTGTCGCACAGTCACAATCCAGAGTCAGAAAGACACGCAAACATTTGTCCGATACAACAAAAGCACAAATTTTAAAGCTGAAATATGCTGTTGCATGGTACAAAGAAGAAAGATCTTGGCCAAGCTAGACAAAAGTTTGAGGCAGGTTCTGCCTCATTCACTCTGAGAGCTGCTGTAATAATTACATGTTTTTTTCCCCCCTTCAGAGAAAATAAACAAATTCTGCTAAAATTGCTTCTGATTATAGATGGAGTCAAACATACTTTATCTTTTCACCAATTTGGATGTGTAATGTAATTATATGAAATGTATTTAAAAATAATGACAATCTCAGCTTCACAGATGTTTATTTGGAATGAGAGCGCCTTTGATTCCTATCCTCCTTTTGCCTTCTTACTTTCCTTTTTGCTGTGATCTCATCTGGTCACTGCTCCTCCTCCTTCTCTATTGATCATATGTCCTCTGCCCAGTTGCATGTCTGCCCATGTGCTCATGTTTGACTTCACTCCCTTACCTCTTTGTGTTTTATCGTTTGCGTGCATGCAAAGGTGGGGGCGATGGTTGAGTACAAGTATTAAAGGAAGGAGGAGAGAGATGTAGAAGTCTTACCGCTGGGCTTCAGTGAGTAATGACTGGTCTTATTGCTGGCAAATCAGGTAGGCTTTCTTCAGACAGAGATGAACAACCTCTGCGCCCCCTCCTTAACTTCAGCAGTGTTCTCCTGTCTGCTCAGCCCTCTTTGTGTTTTCTCCTCTTTGTTTTTGACAGTGGAATACAGATGACATATCCCACTCTTGCTTCCCCCTTTCTTTAGAGCTACCTCCTCATCATTCATATATTGCTGTTTCCTTGCCAGTCCCTTATGGCTCTGCAAATAGAGTTCCCATAGCAACTTTTTAGAGACTGAAGACGGGCTTTAAAGATAACACGAGGGCAGGCAAAATTACAGTTTCAATTAAATAACGATAAGGCAGGCTTAATTCCTAAATTAAGTGTTTCGGTTTTACTCTTATGGAGCCAAAAAATTCTACCTGTAAACTATATAATAGACCTGTCACCATGTCTCTAGCAGAGTTTGTGTTCCAGTGTCAACAAAGTGACAGATATGTTTCTCAGTGGAGGAGATTGGTGCTCAGTGTCAGAGTGAGCTATTAGTAGCTGGGTATTGACATCATACTAGGTGCCAAGTCTGTCTGTGTGTTCATTCCTCTTCCTGGCAGCTAATGAAAAACCTGTTTTTGATATGTCACTTTCACTCCCTGCTGGTACATATATAGCAGGGATTATACAGAGACATGGCTGATGAGAGTGTGTGTGTGTGTGTGTGTGTGTGTGTGTGTGTGTGTGTGTGTGTGTGTGTGTGTGTGTGTCTCTGGCTGCTGTTACAAACAAATTTCCCCTTGTGGGACAATTAAAGGATTATTCTATTCTATTCTATGTGGGAATTTGAAAGTTTGAACTGGCATGATTCTGTGTTTAATTTAATTATTAATTTTATAGTAAATATGTTTGATTTAAAGGTTATGATTATTCTATATTAATTGCATATTTATCAAA
>VVHJ01004230.1:3347-14908 GCA_015107715.1 Tylochromis polylepis | reverse complement strand
TATATGTACATGTTTTAGTTGGAAGCATTACTGTCATGGCCTCACTTTAAAGCCACTTTAAGTAAAAACTGGCACAACTCACCCCACTCTCCCCTGCTTGGTGATGTAAGGCTTCGATGCAGCATCTCAGCATTGGAAACCCATTCCATGAAGCTCTCTACACACTGTTCTTGAGCTAATCTGAAGGCCACATGAAGTTTGGATGTCTGTAATGCTTGACTCTTCAGAAAGTTCATGACCTCTGTACACTATGCGCCTCAGTATCCGCTGACCCCACTCTGTGATTTTACGTGGCCTAGCACTTCATGGCTGAGTTGCAGTCATTCCCACTTTGTTATAATACCACTAGCAGCTGACTGTGGAATATTTATTAGTGAGGACATTTCATGCCTGGACTTGTTGCACAGGTGGCATCCTATCACAGTACCATGCTGGAATTCACTGAGCTCCTGAGTGCTGTGAGTGTTTGTAGAAGCAATCTTCATGCCAGGTGCTTGATTTTATATATCTGATATATTTATATATCACCTGAAATGAAATGATTTGGATGGGTGAGTGAAATCTTTGGCAATATAGTGTATATACAGAAGGCTTTGACCTAATGAGGGTCACTGGTACTGGCACTAATTTGTGTCTCTATGGCACATAGTGGGTTTATCTCTGCAAGGGTGCTCCATTGTCATTCCTTGCTTCAGCTGAGATTTTCATATGCATACTGTAAAATAAAGCAAACACCGGCTTTTATTATATACTGATCAGCTACAACATTAAAACCTAACAGGTCAAGTTCTACTGGGAATTTTTAGGTACCACTGCAACTGACCCATCCGACGTTCCTAGATCCCAGTTTGATCAAACGTCCTGCTGTCAGACACAACACGGGCTCCTGTGTCTGCTGACACAGATACAGTATTAGACAGGTAGTTTAAATGCTGTGGCCGAATGATACTTACAAAATCAGTGTATTAACTGCTTTGGATTTGTTGGTTTGTGTATTTTAGAGCTTTTCAGACAAAAAGGATCCGTCTTCCAGCCTTCAAGCATTTGGTTCTGTCTAAATACTAAACATGCAGACGTGTGTGTGTGGTGTCAATCTTCTCATCTTCTTCTCAGCAAGAAAACAGTCATTAAAGATTACAACTATCCATATTACTTCCCTGTAAAGGAAGAAATAATCGTGGAAGATATTTACACTCTTATTTTAAGATGCACAATTTAAAAAAGGAAGAAACTTTTCACTTTTTCTAAAAAAAAAAAAAAATCATTATCCAATAAAAGCAGAAACAGAAAGAAATGTTTAAAAATAAGTAAAATAATACCTTGACGTAAATAACAGATGCTGTCCATAAAACTTCATCTTTCAGGTTCAGATTTATCATAATGACTGCTAAATGTGATTTAAGGTCAATCCATTTTAAAGCCCCCGTGGAAAACAAATAAAGTACTTGAAGATGTATTCATAATGACCAAGAGTGAATTTGGTGATTGGCCTCTTCTTGTTTGAGATGGCCACGAGAAGTACGACACATTATCCGCTGATGATTAGCATTATAAAACAGCCATCTGCTTTAATTAATTGGTCCTTTGGTAAACACTGTGTAATTCTCTTTTGTTGATGTGTATGTAGCCAGGGACAGTGAGTGCCATGGACTATGGACTGGAAAGACTAATAGATCCAAATGCACACGAGGTAACAGGTGAGTCTCTGCCTGACCCGCATGAACATAATTCCTTTCAATCAGCTTATATCCCATAAGAAGCTTTAATGCATTGATGCAAGTACAGTAAATGATACTTGCTTTTCCTTTAGGCTTCATGTATGCTGGTTCTTTTATTAAAATTAAGGCCTTCTCTTTTCCTTTCTTCTTCTCTGCAGACATTTCCTACGGCTATGTTTTCAAACCCAGACTTTTAAGCTGGTTGTGAACACACCTGCACACACTCACATCACCTAACAAATGCACTTGGTATAATACTTGCTAACAAAAAAATACCTGAATCTCAGCTCAGGTGGTGAAATGATGTTGTCATATGTTTTGCCAAGTAAGAGGAGTTCAGGGAATATGAAAGGTTAGTGTTCACAAGTGCTCATCATGAGTCCACTAATGATAAAGAAATGATGTATGAAACAGTGCTTTTTTCTGTGAAGAAATACATACACAGTGTCCCAACTGTGAAGTCATAAGGTATATGACTTATTATCTGTAATCATACTTTTAATACATTTTTCCTCAGGCAAAAACACCGGATGACTACGAGAGGATCGTAAGTTTTTCTCTACTCATTCGTTGGCTGTTTTATTGATCAAGTATAGTGGGAGCTCTTTGTTATTCTGGCTACCATTTCTCTCCCTGTAGATGATTTTCACCCAGCAGTCCATCATGCGTCCCAGAGTGAAATCATCAGTGTCCATTGGCGCGTAAGATGGTCCCTCATATAACAAACTCTCCACTATCTGTAACAAACCAGTACCCCTACTATACCCTGGCTGCACCAGTAGCTGTATGCCTTAAAATAACATGTGCACATTAGTTTCAGCGTAACCCCACTGAGTGATCTATAAAAGTCAGACAGGTTAAAGCTATCCTTAGAAAAGATGTCAGGGGTAGGCAGTTCATTTTTTCAAGGGGCCCCATGAGAAAGTGGGACAGTTGTGGAGGGCTCCTTAGTAAAAAGAAATACTGGCCCCTGATTAGATGATAAGTAGCTAGCTCAGTGGCTAGTTAGTGGGAATTTCACTTAAATTTTTTACTGTGACAAATTTCCCACGTGTCTTTCCTGCAAAGACAAAGAAAATGAAAATCTTCACAGTAGACAAACACGTACTGTCACGTGTATTTGCTGTTCTCTGACTGATGAGGGATTAGATAATGTGAGTTATGCCTCCTTTAGGCTTGGTTGCACTTGCTGTATTGTTTCTGTGTGGCTGCATCATTAATGGTTAAAGAAGTTATTTTCCTTCAGTGTGCTCGATGATGACATCTTTTTCCCTCCGCTGCAGGTTGGTGAAATACTGTGCCACTTATACAGGCCACGACCCTTTTCTGTCCAAGTGTCTTCCCAGCAACCCCTGGCTCACTGATGACGTCACATACTGGGCTTTGAACATGCCCAAGTGCGTAAGACGATGATACTTATAGAAGTCACTGACTTCAGACAATAACTAAGAATATCTTGTTCATTTTTGTTAAATGTGTGGCACAGTGTGGAAATACCCACTAAAATGCGTGTGGAGAGGTGGACGTTCAGCTTTGGAGAGCTTCTTTCAGACCCTCGAGGACGCGATGACTTCAGACTGTTCCTAAAGAAAGAGTTCAGTGGTATGATAGTCTGGTGCACTTTAAAGTCATTTTTGGTCCTGATGCTGATCTTTCCACCATTAGAAGGGGTTAGGAATTTATATCTGATTATTTTCTCTATACCTACTCAGGTGAGAACTTGGCATTCTGGGAAGGTTGTGAGGATCTGAAGTGGGGCACTGCTGCGACAATGAAAGAGAAAGCAGAGCAGATCTATAAGTAAGAACTTCTCCTTGAAGAATATATTAGTCTTCTGGTAAATTCTGACAACAGTGGAGAAGAAACTATTTGAGTTAAAAAACTATATTTATTGACAGTGATTTATGGCTCTTTAATAGTTATAGTTAATAGTTTAAAAGTGAGACAAATACATGTTGGACCTTCACTGTTTTTATTTTTTATTTTTAACATTAAATTCACTCAATCATTGTTAATTAATATGAGATTCAAACTTAAAATACAACTGCGAATGAAGACAAATTGCAGTTGGCATCAGCTAGAAATAATTACGCCTTAGATTAATTACAGTTTAAATCTGAACTTTGCATATAGTGAACTTTACCTGCCAGTATAGTGTTACTTTAACTGATGATTAAATGATGAAAACAATGCAATGGAGATTTTTTCTCACATCTCTCACATCAGAAGAAATTTTTATGTGGCTTTTGAGGTTTTTCCATTAAAGCATGTCCTCTTCATTCCTCCCACTCTCATTGATGTCAGGACTTTCCTGGCACGTGGTGCTCCACGATGGATCAACATCGATGGAAAGACGATGGAAATCACGGTGAAAGGTCTGAAACACCCACACAGATACGTCCTGGATGCAGCCCAGACTCACATCTACATGCTCATGAAGAAGGTCAGTAAACACATCAGTAGGTGTGATCAGTGCAGAGACTGTATGAATTAAAATACCTTTTTGGATTTTGGCCCTTTTGAAACTGAGGAATGGTGTGACCTGACTGTGGATCTGATGACGCTATGCATGCCCATGCTATAGCAACGTGTGTCATTTGCTCTAAATGGGAGCATCATTTGATAATAAACATCATGCTGTATCAAATTAGACTTTTGAGACCATAAACTCACTTGAAAATTCTTAACTGGGGTCATAAATTAGTAAGTAGCAGGATAATGTTCTTATTGACTTTTATACAATATGAACTTTGTAACCAGATGAAGTGCCCCCTGCTGGCCACGGTAAAGAAAGGAAGTTTAAGGCACTTCTGCAATGGCTTCACTTTTCAGACCTGGAAGTCTATGATTACATCACAAGGGAATGGTGGTGTTGTATCTGCGTATTAACCAAACAAAATGCGCAGATCCCTGAGGAGCTTGTGTATATTTTGCAGGACTCATACGGCCGCTACTTAAAATCTCCAGTGTTTAAGGAAACAGTGAAGAAGGCCATATGTCCCGAGGAACACAAGTTCAGGTAAGAGGCACTTTTTGTATTGAATTTGTAGAGCTTTTTTCAGACGTTGTTGGAACATTTATTTGAAAGTTTCGGTTTGACTAACAGAATATACTTCTTAGTCACAGCAAAGAGGAATGTTGCAGTGAAAACAACCCCAAGACAAAAACCTCATAAAACTCTGATTTTCTCTTTTCTACTCTTCTCTATCTTCTCTCCTCTGTACTCTTAATGACAGTCCTGAACTTTCCACTTTCAACTCTTACCTTGTTCCCGTTTCTTTTTTTTCCCCCCTACATCATCCCAGTGATTCCCAATTGGAGCAAAATGCAAGGAACAGACGGCCCAGTCTCAGTCCCATCATCATCCGGCAACAGGAGCAGGAGCAAAAGGCCAAGATGGCCGCCAGTGCCCCTGTTGACATCACACAGGTCATGAGCAAACTCAGCAAACAGGGCAAAGAGGCGCCCCCTCGTCGCACCTCAGTTAAAAATGACTAATTTTATATGTCTACTTACTATAATAGTTACATATAATACATTATATGTTTAGACAGAATATAATTTTATATAATAAATTAGAAAATATCTATAATATCTTGCTATTAGATCTTTTAGTGTTGAGTCCAACAGATTTATCAGCGTGCTGATATATCTGCTGATATTAGCTATTTGCCAGTCTATTGGTATCAATATTGGTAATGGCTGATAAATAAAAATTAAAAAATTGAAAGAGTTGAAGTTGTTGTGCCTCATAACAACTTTAATCACGTTTGTGTGTTGATGCTGCATAGTTTTTTCACCACAGGGCACTTTGGAACTTTCATAGATAGATAGATAGATAGATAGATAGATTGATTTTAGGACATATGTCAAAATATTAGATTTTCAAATCAGCACATATCGGTCTTAAAAATCAAATATCGATCAGGCTCTATAGTACACATACTTTTTATTTTTGTGTGAGTCACATTTTTGACATCTTTGGAAATGCATGTTTCAAAACCTGCACCGACCCTTCTTTTTCTTTATACTAACGAGTGAACTGAGCCTCTAAACACATTAAATCATGTTACTATATGCAACTCATGTTAATAAATTACTACAAGAAGAAGACAAATGGCCATCTATTATCATCGCTGACATTGTCCATGTAAGCTGTGAGTGTTGTCTGGTTTTTTTTGTTTCTCATGATACATTTATTGTACTGTCCATCTTTGTGCATTCACTGTTCTTTAGTATGGTTTGAGTTGTCTTTGTTATAAGTATAAGGTAATAAAACATTCATAAAACCACCTCATACTTATGTGTTTGGACTTAAGCCGTCATTTATTCACCGTTTTCATTTTTCCATTTAATCAGATTGTCGTGCAATGCATTCCACATGCTGCACCCTCTTTCTTTGTTCCTTCCTTTCTTCCTTCCTTCCCTCCTTTCTTCCATTCTTACTGCCTTCCTTCCTTCCTTCCTTCCTTCCATTCTTTTTTCTTTCAAAACTTGTTTTCTATGATGCAAAAGTGCAAAGTTAAGACCATAACATAGATGAAAACATACATTTTAAAATTTACTTTTCACGCTTGTTTTTTGTTTTTTTTAACCATTTACACTTGCTGATCACTGAGATGATATTAAAATAAATATTAACGTATTAAAACAGCATCTTTCCACCATGGAGTGAGGTATGGGTCTCCACCAATCAAAACTGATGAGCATTGCCGTTATATTTTTATAACTTGCTTAGCCTTTGCTAAAAAGCAAAGTTAAACAATAAGTTGTTTACATAAAAGCAAAGTAACTGTGAACTGTGAAGCTTGGGTTGGAGATCCATTCAAAGTGAAATTAAAATGCTGCAGGCAACAAGCAACAGTGAGAGCTAGAATCAAAAATCTCCCAGGGTACCGCTGACTCTGTGATAGTTCGTAAGAATACTCTGGAAAATTTTTTTTAGGAGTCTTGCAAAAGCAGATGTATGTGCCTCAGCCATTCATATGAACGTTGACTTTAAGTCATCATTTATTTATTCTCTTACATGACACTGTTCTCAGCCCATCCTTCATCTCCTAACTAATATGTCAGGTTTGAGAATGAAGTAAATAGTCAGCAGTAGCAGAACATATTTTAAAATACTTTGAGGTCAACAGACAAGAAACGCCATCATAGCCATATGGCACAGCACATTATGAAGATCTCAGGTAATCATTGCAGCACTGTGAGGTTTTGAGACCAACATTGATATCATGGGTTGAGGACAAGACTGTTATCGTCATCACTTTAAAAAAAAATGTTTTTATTGTTATTCCATCTGGAGCAGGACATCATAGACACTGAGGCATTTGTCCCAGGGGTATGTCAGCCTGAGGACAAAAAACAACTGGCAAAATCAGGATACGCTATCAAAGCCCATTTTCCCTACTCAGTTACAGATGTTATCTTTTTTAAGGTGCTGTGCCCTCTGAGATGAAACTGTGTTGCTCTAACGTGAGCTTTAATATCATGAATCAGCAAAGCTGAATGCTGGTCAGACTTTTCTTTACTTTTTCCTTACGACAGTGAGATTGTCTTCGAGGCTAAATATTAATTTCCTATGGTTAAAGAAAGTGATACTGGTGTTTCTCCATACTTATGTCTTACACACACACTATATTGTTATAATGAAGTTGCTGTTATGAAACCTTTTGTGTGTTATGTCTCTTGTTGGGTCTGTTAACAGAATAATAATATATTCAGGGAAGCATCTGCTAAAAAAATTTCCAAACACAGACACGTATTTATCTGTCTGGATGCCCTCTGACTTGTGTCTCTTGCCCTTTGACCTCACAGCTGTGCCGCTTTACCACTCCTGTGCCCCACCTCGCTGTCTATTCTGGCATCACTGACCCCCCCTCTGCCAACGCCTCACCCTCTCTTCCCTTTTTGGCCCACACCCCAGCCTGTCCATCCCCCATCAGCGTGGCCTTAGACAGCACCTCTGCCTCTGAGCGGCGAGCGGAAGCCAGTGAGGGGGAAAGTGAGGGGAACCCTGAGGCCCGAGCATCTGCAGGAGGGAACGTGTCCAAGTCTCGCATGGCTCTATCCCTGCGTCGTCTACTCAAGCGTGGCTGCACTCCCTCCTCTATGTTTGCCAGCTTGTCACCTAAATGTAATTCAGCTGCCGGGACAAGCAGCCGCATACAGCCAATCAGCCCAGATGAACCTAGTCAGGCTCCGCCCAGAAGGATTGGCAAGTAAGTGACAGTCATGCAGGACTTGTACTTTGAAAGTCATATGTTTTCCATCATTTTAGCTCCAATCCAGGAGTCTTGATTTTACTTTAAATTTAGGTGGAAGTGCAAACACAAGAAGTGAAACAGTTGTAGAACAGGCCTGAGGAAGAGGCTGTTATCTGTAACTAGGACACTAGGAGTATTTGTTAATCACAAGAAAGGAAAAACAAACATAATTTAATTTTTAACACAATTATTTATTTTTGGTTTTATTGCAAAAATTCATGCATATGCGATATCGGAGCTACAGTTCCTACAAAACCAATATGATGGGAACATCTTTGCATAAAAGCTGGAAGTCAAAACTGTCAACTCATACTCAGTTATTTAACACATGTAAATATTGTTACATTACATACAATGTATGTATTTTATTCATAGCTGTATATGCAGACTTTTTATCTAGTTTGGCTTCTAAGGTACACAAAGTAAAAGTGTATGTTGCTAATGTGACAATAATATCAGACTAGCTCCTGATGACTGCTTTACCTCGTCTTTTTTGGAAACATTTCTCAGCTTTTTTCAGATTAAAGTCGATATTCCTCCAGAGTGCCGCATCTACCCCATTGAGTCTGAGGATGAGGATGAGGAGAACAGGGCTGTTTCTCGGGAAAGAGTGGGAACCAAAGAGATCATCTGCCCTTGGGAGAGCCTCACTCCACAGAATGGGACAGGCTAATACACTGGAATTACACCGGTATAAAATGACGGAACCAAACCATAATGTATAACATAAATTCGATCAACAAGAGGACAGACTGACAGCACTCTTTCTGGGATACTCTAAAGATAGCTGTCTAGAGTGGACCAAGCATGAACTTACTGTACCTGCCTGCCTGTTGGCTTGAAATGGCCCATCGTCACACATGTTGCAGCATAATCCTAATTTCACAGTCCATGCTCAGAACTTTCAAAATATTTTGTTTTCCATAATATGGCTCAGTACACAGAGTTTATGCAGACCTGGTTATGTCCATATATAGCAAATAATGCTCTGAAGAGTGTTTCAAAGCCTTCTTTATGCTACCGTCACACCAAGAAAAACCAAAACTTGCAACCTTGTTATCACTGAAATGGTTGCTTCAAAGACAGGGACCAGGTCGGTGACCTCTTACAGTCAGGTGTCATCTTCAAACCAACTTTGGTACATCAAGACAATGATTAAACAGCAACATGATGAGTCAGTCTGCTAGCAGCCTACTATCTATCTGCTATCTGTGACTGAATAAGTTTAATGACAGCAAAAAAGCTGTTTGTGATCATATGGCAATTAGCTTTGATAAATTGGCAAAAAATTGTAACTGTTGCCCTCTTGCAAATTTGTTGCCATCTGCATAAACTGAAACTCACACTGATCAGAAATTCACATTTACTACATACATTCCAGTCCAGCCAGAACCTTATAGATTTGAAACAGAAATTCCTCAACAAAAAGTCTCGTAGTCGCAGCAGGACGGTTATTTAACTGCAAAATAACACAGCCTTGGCAACCTTCCTTTTTGTATAGGAATATCGACCTGAGAATGGAGTCTTTCACTTTAACGTGTTTTGTGATTTGCGTGTTCACTACAGAGGACATAAATAAATGGTCTGAGTCTCAGGAGGATATGACCAGAATAAATCTGGCAATGAGTTCGCTCGAGTCCACAGAGAACTTGTACTCACTGACTCAGACGTACTCAGATTGATTGCAGTGTGTCAGAAATCTGTCTGAGAGTGATTGCAATCAGTCCGAGTTGGACCGTGATTGTTTGGAGACAGGTTGCCTCCCATCAGGTGACCTGTGCAGCTGTCTTGCAATTCCCAGTAGTCTCCCACAGGCTGAGCGTGTTACACGCTCAGTCTCTGGGCAACCAGGTGCAATCGGTTACTAAATGTGAAAAAAATTCATTGTGCAATCACAGATTTTTTGTAGTGGCAAGGAGGTTGTCATCCTATTTTTTACTCAAGTGTGACAGAGCCATTACACACTCTGGAAAATAATTAAACCTATAAAAAGTAAAAGGAAATCCTTAGTATTTGTTATATATTTGCATATATATTTGTGGATACCAAACACAAGTCCAAGCCAACAGGCAGAAAATGTCTTAACGCTCAAAAATCTAGTTTTTGCTGGAGTATTCCTTTAACTACAGCCTTATATTCACTAACCCTTACTAATGTGAGCACCAGCTAAGCCCTGTACTTTGGATAGAGGTGTGGTTTGGACAGAGGCTGCTCCACATGGAGAACAGGGTGAGCGCTTTCAAAACATGAGCAGTAGCTTTCATACCCAAGCCTCATTCTGTACCTGCTGATGAACTGTAGCCCAACAGCAGCCTTATCCACCTCCACACACTGGAGATATTTTGCTATGTTTGGTTTGTTCTTGGAAGTTTTTACTAAGCAGACATCTACACATACTTCCTTAGAGCCGAGGCGACGGGAAAACAAAAGAGCACGAATGAAAAGAGATAAACTGAAGTATTTTTGTGATTGCCAAGGACCATAAGTACCACCAGTAGTTCTCAAGAAGTACATGTTTACATTCTAGAGTGTGATAATCCAAAGCAGATATCTGTAGACTCTGCTTCCACACATGCCTGCTAAACTGATAATGTACCTATATATCTATTAAAGTTGAGATGTGTTTTTGTGATGCGAAATAGACTTAGATGCCTGAACCCTAGTTTACTTACCTCTTACGCACACGTGAAACGACCAAATAGATGCGTTTCAGGTCAAATGAGAGCACATGAGCAGCTTGTCTACATGCTACTATTTTTGCTGATCCACTCCTGTGAGATGTACGCTCTTCATGCATGAAGGGTTACTTTAAAGGGAGTCGGGCAGTAGTTTTGTATTCGACCCCACTACTGTTTTGTACACTTTGTGTAGCTGTTGTGTACTGTACACTACTCTGAGTGAGGTGTTGATATTTTTCCCCTCACAAGTCTCTCCTGTATGAGGGACAACATGGACTTACTGTCTGAATGTATTATCTTTATCATGTTTACAGATGCAAGAATGTGAAAAAGACCTTAAATTTGTTGTATTTGATATGTACATTCCATGGCTTGTGTCAAGTGCCTCAATAAATGAATGTCTTTGCAAAAAGGTTCACCTGGAATTTGGGTGGACTGGCCTTTTAAATGATTTTTTAAAATAAAACTTTCAGAATTTTTTTTTTTTATTGTAGTATACAAAAAGAAAAAAAAATCGAAATCAAGGTGATAAGATGATAAAATAGCACAAAATTTCATCACCTCCCAGCATGAAGGATCTGGGTTTGACTCCACCACCTGACTGGGGTATTTCTGTGTGGAGTTTATATGTTCTCCTTGTGTCTGTCTGGGTTCACACTGGCTTCCTCCCACAGTTCAAAGACATGCAGTTAGGTTAATTGGTAACGCTAAATTGCACGTAGGTGTGAATGTGGGTGTGAATGGTTGTCTGTCTCTATATCCTTTTCAGCCCCCCCCCCCCCCCCCCCCCCACCCCCCCCCACCCCCCCCCCAACCCCTCACCCTAACCCTACCCCTAACCCTAACCCTAACCCTAACCCTAACCCCTAACCCTAACCCCCCTAACCCCTAACCCTAAC
>VVHJ01004229.1:0-11374 GCA_015107715.1 Tylochromis polylepis | reverse complement strand
TCTGCTGGCTTTCTTTTTTTTTTTTTTTTCCTTTTTTTTGGACATACCCAAATGTTAAAGTTTTTACGTAACAAAAATAAATGTATTCTGGAAATGACTTTGTTTAGCATGTGGATAAACTGATAAAAAGGTTAAAATCTGAGAGTATATGTAGGAATACTACAGTATCTTTGACGACTTTTTTTTTTTTTTCTTTTACTTTACACACCTGTCTAGTGTTTAAAGAGCTGCTAACAAGGCCAGAACACGACCACGATTTGGATTGTGAGGAGGAACATGATCGAAAGAATGGGGCACCCCACCTTCCAAAGATTGGAGACATTAAGAAGGCCAGTCGCTACTCGATCCCCGACCTGGCGGTGGATGTGGAGCAGGTGATGGGTCTGGAAAAGGTCAGCAAGAAAGCCAAGACCAACACAGTGGGAGGGCGCAACAAGCTGAAGAAGATCTTTGATAAGACGCTCACCAGCATCCTGCCCCCTAAACCATACAAGTAAGAAGACCTCATAACTTTTTACTGTTACAGCTTAATTACCAGTAAAAGCACCTTTGCACGTCTAGAGTTCAGTGAGAAATAAATATTTAGGACTCTGTGCAGCATTTTTATTCACTAGACTCGGAACTGTGTGATTTTAATATCAATAGGAAATCAAAGCCTCCTGATTGGAGCTGATTGGAGCTGATTAGATGCAGAAACTTAGTTTCTGATTTTTCCTGACACTTTGACATGAACGATTATGCAAAGTGCACCTGCATTTTTATCAGCCTGCCAATTAAATGCAAAGCTGAATCAGATTTACTTTGAAATGCTGCAGATACACTGGAAGTAAACGCTACAAGGTTTTGTTTGTCCAAATTTAGTTCCTAATGAGAGCAGGTGTCCATTTCCCACAAGGCACCGTTTAAAACGTCTTTTAGCTGAGCCATATACAACCTTTGCTTTCATTGCTGTGAAACTCCAGGATAATTAACATGGAATACATTGTATGGACTGCACAGCCAAATGTGTTTATATCCTCCTTCTCTTCCAAACACAAATATCGCCCTCTGCCTGTTGTTGACAGAATTGCTATCTATAACAGACTCCCCTCTGCTCGCCCTCTCGTTTCCATAGCGACGTTTGCGTGGGCCAATCACAGGATGACAGCATAGTGGGGATGAAGCAGTCCAAACAGATCCCACCAGCTCTGCCAGTCAGCGGAAACCTCTCGTCGTCAAACCCAGACCTCCTGCAGTCACACCACCGCATCCTCGACTTCAACAACCAGCCTGGTGTGTATTTAACCACTACATGGAGCTTGGGAAGTTTGTGGCATCAACATATTTAGAATTTTCAAAAATACTCTACCATTATGTCATTTGTGGGAAACAAACAAAGAACCGCTCACTCAAATAGCCTAAGATGACTAAACATAATAAATGATAGCTACCTAAACAGTTGTTACTCCACTGCTCATGCATAGCACAAAAAAACCAAGAAAAATACAGTAAGACTGCCTTTATATTAACTTCTGTCCATTATGTTGTTTATATCCTTTCAGTCCCGTTGATAATGAGTAAGTATCGTCTCTCCTTGTGATTCTGAAAAAATCATGTCTTTGTCAGTGCTTTCAACCTCTAAGTCAGACTTATAGACATTAATCTGCTAGAGTGCAGTCGCTTAATCTGGAGTCATAGTAGTAAAAAGCTAATTCATTACAACAGCAGTGCAATTTTGTATTTCCTTTGGGCTCATACGTTTTCATGACGATTTATCTGATCTGCAAATCTTGTGGGTGCTCAGCAAGATGCTGGTGTGGCTTTTACGGGAGCGGGAATGGTGATAAGCTCTTGATAAAGCTTGACAATTAATCAGTGTTTCTTAATCAGATTCAGACTGTTCAGATTTCAGGAGAATGTTGGTAACATGTACCACAATTACCACTGTTTGTTCTTCCCAGATATGTCAGACCAGGTGTTGCGAGTCTTCAAGGCGGACCAGCAGTCTCGGTATATCATGATCGGGAAGGACACGACCGCCAAAGAAGTGGTGGCCCAGGCTATCAGGGAGTTCGCCCTGACTGCTGCACCGGAGGCTTATTCGCTGTGCGAGGTGTCTGTCACGCCTGAGGGCGTCATCAAGCAGCGACGGTTACCAGATCAGCTTTCTAAACTAGCCGACAGGATTCAGCTGAGCGGCAGGTAATGACCTCTTTATCTTGATGTGCAAACTGCAACATTAAACGTTAAAAGTATATAAAGAGTAGGAATAAAGACAGGTTTGAAAAGGCCAGTTCCACCGTTACTTTCTTGGTCTTCTTTACATGGATGGTGATGTGCAGTATAAATGTTATTGCCATTTTAGTAGAACAAAACGTCTTAAATCAAAGAGGCCATCCTTGTTAAAGAAAAGACAAATAAGAATGAATTAGGATGACGTGATTGACCTCAGTTCATCTTTTCAAGATCCCAGTGGATTAAAACTCATTGTTTTAGCAAGCCAGCATTTAAAAAAAACACAAAAAAAACACCTAAGCTATCTGGAGTCACTGACTAGCAGAAAATTCTCAGAGACAGAGAAACTGAAAGTGGCAAATGTTTAACTAATGTTTTGCAATGCATCTTCCTCCATCAGATACTACCTAAAGAGCAACATGGAGACAGAGACGTTATGTTCCGATGAGGATGCCCAGGACCTCCTTCGAGAAGGACAGATTTCTTTGTTACAGCTCAGCACTGTGGAGGTGGCCACGCAGCTCTCCATGCGGGCCTTTGAACTTTTCTGCGCCATCGAGCCCACCGAATACATCGATGACCTTTTCAAGCTGCGTTCAAAGACCGGCTCTGTCAGCCTCAAGCGCTTCGAGGAGGCAATTAACCACGAGACCTTCTGGGTGGCCACTGAGGTTACGCGGGAACCGAACCAGCTCAAACGCATGAAGATCATCAAGCACTTCATCAAGATAGCCCTGCACTGCCGCGAGTGCAAGAACTTCAGCTCCATGTTCGCAATCATCAGGTGAGACAATAAATGTGCAATAAACTGATTTGTTTTATATTTCGGGTCATATTTTTAAGTCAAATTAATATATAGAAGTTCTTTCTGTGTTGTAATGTCTGTACAAATTGTTGTACTGATTATATATTCACTGCCACGGCTTTCCCTGCAGTGGTCTGAACCTGGCTCCAGTCTCCAGGCTAAGAGGCACATGGGAGAAGTTGCCAAGCAAATATGAGAAACTGTTCGGGGACCTGCAGGACCTCTTCGACCCTTCAAGAAATATGGCCAAGTACAGGAATGTCCTCAGCAATCAAAACCTCCAGCCACCAATCATCCCCCTGTTCCCTGTCATCAAGAAGGACCTTACCTTTCTACATGAAGGTAAAACAGTATGAAATGACCGACTTTATGAAATAATTATGGCTTCCGTCAACTTTTTTGAATAACAGTACTTTGCCAAGTTCTTGAACTATGTGACAGAGATTTACTCTAATACCATTATTTTATATCTGTTTAGCTCAGATCATTCACTCAGTAAACATTACTATATTAGACACTACACAACACACACAGCTGCAGATTCTGCACAGTTTTACTGAAAAGAGTCAGTGTTGCCAGATACTGCTGATGGTTTCCAGCTCAAAATCTATTCAAAAACTGCCAATATACACACAGAGCCGAGTTTCATCGCCACTGCACTGCATCATATTCAAGAGCAGTTCACACTAGCACTCAATCATACACAGAACAAAAAACTATTCCTACTCTCAGTTTGCAGGCAGACACCTCTACGTTATCACCTATCATTTAAAAGCAACCTAAATAACAATTCATTTGCACATACCCATGGCAAAGTCACACACCCAGGCATGCACACACAACCCACTTATATACTGTATATTTATAATCTTAAAAATTGTGTATTGTCATTGAAGTACAGGATACACTGGCTGTTTTTTTTTTCATAGCTTTTCTCAGTGTGAAAGCCAACCATAAATAGGTAACCTTGGTTTCAGTGTGGTTCTTTAAATTCTGCAGTGAGCTTTGCTATCATCTGCTATAGCTGGAATTATACATAACTTGAAGTTTATCTCTCTGTCAAACTTCTTTATGTACAAACCACCAGTGATCTCAAAACAAATTGTGTTGATTTGCTGTAACGACAAACAGAAACTAAATGTGTCGAGTCAAGGGGTAAAAATGCTCCACAGTTAGCCGTATTCATCTCTGTAGTCCCCTGTCCTACTTTTTGTAGTTTTTAAACTCTGTTGTTTTTTTGTTTTTGTTTTTTTTTCTTTGAATTTTTCAGGCAATGACTCTAAAGTGGACGGCCTGGTGAACTTTGAAAAGCTGCGGATGATTGCCAAAGAAATTCGCCATGTTGGTCGCATGGCGTCTGTCAACATGGACCCAGCCCTCATGTTCCGAACAAGGTAAGATATTTAGGAAACAAAGTCAGATTTTTAGATTCTTAAGGACCCTTCACTCTCCCTGTAGGACCAGCTGACACTACACTGACTAACCAGCTCTGTGGGGTTAGCCGGTTCACGTAGATCGAGTCAAATTTCTGCCTCACGCGTTTCCTTCAAGCAGCTGTTCCCTTTGGCAACTGCTTCGTCTAGCAACTGTTTCCTTGTACACATTGTTGGCATAAGATGTGCTCAGTGCTTCTGTGAAAGTCTCTTTGTCTAATGATGTCTCCTCTTAGTCGAGTGTTACCATTTGATTTCCTTTCTGCTGACTTTCATGTGGGTCTGTTGGTGAAATTGCTTCTCTTTGGTGATCTTGTTGGTCTTTCCTGTCCTAAGCTTTGTCTCCTCTCTTTCTCTTTCAACTCATCCACCCTTTGCCCTCCATGCTTTTCTGCTCATGGCACAAACCCTCTAGGAAGAAGAAATGGAGAAGTTTAGGGTAAGTTTGGTGACCCTACAACCTTTGCCCTCTTTGCACCATGCACCCTTTCTTTTCTGCCGATTTGTGTGCTTCCCCTCTGAAACCTTGCTCTCATTAACCGTTTAGAGTTAAATCCTTCCAACTCTGCTTGACACTAACCTGTGGATGTTCAGTAGAACAAAGGTCACATGTGCTAACATGAGGTTGTATTGAATTATTTGAGAATCAGTAAATAATGGGAATACGTCACTGTTCACGGCATGAAATAAACACACAGATGAGAGGAAAAAAAAAGAAAGAAAAAAAAATACATATATCTTCATATATATATCTATAGATATCTATATCTATAGATATATAGATATCTATATCTATAGATATATAGATATCTATATCTATAGATATATAGATATCTATATCTATAGATATATAGATATCTATAGATATATAGATATCTATATCTATAGATATATAGATATCTATATCTATAGATATATAGATATATCTATATCTATATATATCTTCACAGTAGCAAATGTGACCTTTTTGTGATGTGTTGTTTCCCAACAACATGCATGCAGCTTCTGTTTCAAAGTTTTGCCTGTCTTTGATGGTTGATCTGCTTATCAAAGCTCCAAACAGCCAGAGATTCTGGAAGTAAAGTACTCTTCATCATGCTTTACATTCTTGTGGTCAAATGGGACGCCATTGTGCACAGCCAGCGTTATTTAATAGGAAACATGCAGATTTACATTTCATTCGCTCAAAAACAAAAGAAACCGCTTTGACATCTCGTGAATACAACATTCATGCCTTGTAGCTGTGAGATTGTCTTGTAATAATATCTCTGAAATGTGGTTTGTAGTTGTTGTTGTTATAAGGTACTACTTGAAAATGTTTTATTCAAACGTGATAAATTTAATTCCACCGACGAGAACAAATGCGGCCTCTCATTGACTAACACCACAGGCGACTGCCAGGGTGCTGTTTGGCTGAGACCATGTGCAAAATAAAAAAAAAAAATGCTTTTACTACTACTACTACTACCAGCTCTGACTCAAACCACAGAAATGCAAACTATGACTGTACTACACAAGCCCCTCTTTCTACTACCCTGTTGTTTGACTGCAGCCGTCATTGCTCAGCCCCTCCCTCTGCCGTCTGGAATGTCTGGAATGTTTTTGGAGTTGGGAGAAATGACTAAAGCTGCTCTCTGCATGTTCAGATTTTAAATATCATGCTCCCTGTGTAGCCTCCTAGTGTCAAATATACAGTTTTACTTCAAACTTGAGTCATTTACAGTCTGAAGCCACACCTTTTTTTTTTCTTTTTGTCTTCTTCTGTTTGTGTGTCTCTGTCTCCTCTGTGTGTTCATGTGCACAAGCAGGTCGCTAAGTCAGGGTAGCGCCAATGCCGCCGTGCTTGACGTCACACAGACAGGTGGGCACAAGAAGCGGGTGCGACGCAGCTCCTTCCTAAACGCCAAAAAGCTTTACGAGGATGCCCAGATGGCTAGGAAGGTCAAACAGTACCTGTCCAACCTCAGCCTGGAAACAAATGAGGAGAGTCTTCAGACGCTCTCCCTACAGTGTGAACCCTCCATTAGCACATGTGAGTTTGTCGCAGTTTTTCTTGTTTCTTTCAGTTTTTGGAGTTTGGGGAATTTAATAGGGAAAAATGTGAAGCTATAAAAGATAAAAACTTGCGTACATTTCTCCTGAGACGCACACATACCCACACACATCACTGCTCAGAGGCAGATCCTCGAGGACTCATTGGCATGAAATAAAAATCTGAGTTACTCATCCAGTTTCCTTATTGTTGATGCCAAACCTCATTTGTTGTCATTGCACTGGGGAGCGTAGTGGTCAGAGAGACTCTGTATGGCATGCAGCTCAGTTTTGATCGATGCAAAGGCCTTAAGAGCAAATTTCTTCCTTCTGATCCTTTTTTGACACACATTTAACTATTAAGTGTAACTTGGAATATATCTATACAGAATACTTACTTATTTCCCACTACTCAGTGCCCAAAAATGCAGGTGGGAAACGACCAGACACTTCTCCAGTTGTGCCCAGAGCTGCGAGTCAACAAAGGGGTCAGCTGGCCAAAGGAAACCAGGCTCTCCAGGTCCCCGCCGTGGCCCTTTACCCATCCCGAAAGAAAGTCCAAGTCAAGGATCTGCCACCGTTCGGTAAAACGAAGATTACACATAACCATCAATACTCAAGTATCACTTGAGTTTAATGGTATTTTTTTTTCTCCCCATTAAGAGAGATACAGTATCTGTTTTATTTTAGAATAAAGCTTTATGATTGTGAACATTCATTGCATAGTTACGAAGGTAAAATTCTTGTGATTTGAATCCATCTTTATTTTTTAAGTGGTTTAGTCGTCCCTACAGGTGGATAAAGTAGCTGTTCATGATTGCATGAAAAGCATTCTGTAGAAATCTCCTGTTCCCTTGTCCTTCTACATGCTGCTATTGCCTCATTCTCAAAGTCCTCATCCTTTTATTTGCAGACAATGGCTGATCCAGCTTCTTTGTGACAGTGCTGCCACCAAGAGGCTGTCTGGCAATAAACAATGCAAAAAAGCCAAAAATGCAAAAAAAAAAAAAAAAATTACCAGACAATGCTGCTTAGCGTCCCAGCACCCTTGGGGACTGGCAGTGTTCCTCATGTTAATTCTGCTCATCTTTTTGCAAATGTCCACAGGCACCAGTTCCCCGCAGTCTCTGAAGAAGATCCTCGCTCTTTCAGAGGAGGGGAGCGAAAGACACCGGAGGCAACCAGAGGACACCATGTCCAATGCCTCCTCCCAGCTCTCCTCCCCTCCCACCTCCCCCCAGAGCTCGCCCAAGAAGGGTAAGCCAATAATCCCCTCCCTCCTTCTGACACCGCTCTCCAGACTGCAGTCATAGCATGCGACAATTGCCACCTAGTGGCTACCACTATGTACTGCATGATGGCTCTCATTGTATGAGAGACCAGTATGATTTTTTTTTTTTTCTTTCCATTTCCACATTATTCCAAAGCTAACCAGGACTCTAGCAAACTGGTTACAGTTAAATATTATTCTAGTGTTATTTCATTACTTCAGCATTAGCTAATTGTTAGTAATTCACAAATATTTGTCCCTGTATATGCAGTAATTAGCCCGAATTTTACCCGAATATTATCAGTCTCCAGATTCCCTCCCAGCTCCGATTTGCAAAGAGTGATTTGTTTGCATTGCAGACAGGAGTGAGATATGAGGAGTCCTATAAAAACTGTAGGTAGTGATGAGGAACAGACTAGTGAACTAATTTGGAGTTAGTTGCTCTACACCTAAAATAATTTAAGCTGCTACTAAAATAAAAATCATACCTTTTATCCAGATAATGGTCCCTGAAAACAACTAAAAAAAAAGTTTCAAATTTGAAACTACTTCATCAGATTCTATGAAAACTGAGTAGAACTGACAAGGTCTGCTTCTAAAACCTTTATTCAAATAGCTTAAAACATGGAGCTGAAATTCCTTTGTCACTTTTCAGAATTTTTTTTTTTTTCACTCCTAGAATATGGAGGAGAAGAGATTTAAAGAATATAATGTACCCGTTTAAAGAGAGCTGGCAGGCTAACTACAAAAAAATGCACTGTGGTGTTTATTCTGCAGTCTGTACATGATGTCTTGTTTAAAGCTGACAGATGATACATGAATAAGAGTTGATTTATACTATGTTGTATTCTTGTTTCAACTTAGAGTTCTGCTTAGTGTTCAGCAAAATATATACTGTATGAATTTAATTTAGTCAGCCAGGTTTGTCTTGCAAAAGGTAAGCACTTTGAATTTGAATGCTTTTCTCATAATCTCTAGTTACTTTTAACATTGACTATGAATTACAGAACTGTCAATTCTGATCTACTGCCCATACATAAATGTATCTTCTCCCACCTCTTCCTCGCTCCTCCAGGTTACAACAGGATGGGAGACACCTACTCAGACTCTGGTCACAGTGAGATCTCCTCTCGCTCCAGTCTTGTTAGTAACTCCTCTTTTGACATGGCCCAGGAGGAGAGGAGACTCCGACACTCCGGAGTAGTCGGGGATTCTCACATTGGAGGATCAAGGCTGGAACGAAGAGCCACGACTGACCCCGATCAGTACAGTCTTGGGTAGGATTACTGAGAACTCAATAAGTGGATCATTGTTTTGTTTTGTTTTTTCCCTTCTGAGGTGAAGTGTAGTCATCTTTATTATTTTTATTTTTTTTTTGTTAAACATCATATCCTAGGTCATATTCATCAATGCAGGACTGTCGGGGCATTTACGCTGGTGGCCATACAGTACTCTCCTCACCCAGTTCAGAGGAACTGACTCAGGATCAGGGAGACCGTGTTTCCCTCGATGCTGCAGACAGCGGCCGCGGCTCTTGGACGTCCTGCTCCTCTGGTTCCCACGACAATATCCAGACTATGCAGCAAGGACGTAGTTGGGAAACTTTGGCCTTTGGCGGTGGTGGAAGTGGAGGCGGCATTGGAGGGCTCCCTCCGGGCGGACCAGATGCCTTATTAGGGGGATCAGCTGCACTGTGGGCAGCACAGGCAAGGGGGAGCTGGGCATCTGCCAGCTCCTCCTCGTCCTCAGCAGCATACTGGGGGGAGGACTCCGAGGGGGATACCGGCACCATAAAGAGGAGAGGAGGAAAGGACGTCAGCACCGACCCAGAAACAAGTAGCATCACATCCACCGGGTCAGAGGAGGCAAAGCAGCTCGGCCGACCATCTCCATCACCCATCACTGTCGGAAATAAAGGCGGCCTTTGTGAGTGACTGCCGAGTTTTTTTTGTTTTGTTTTTTTTAATGCAACATTACGGACTTTGTAAAGTCTTTGCTTGTTACCTCACAGTCATGAGGAGACTCCACGAGTTTGTGCACCTCACAAAGAATCCCACACGTACCTGCTATATAACACATTTTACACCTAAAATAATGTACAGATTCCAGTGGTTCTGAGTTTTTGTTTTTTCCTGGCATGTCCTAACATAAATATTAAGCATTCTACATTCATCCTGCAGCAGCTCAGTGTCTCATTAGTACGGCCTGCCCCACAGTTTGAGAACCATTGGCTTAAACAAACAAATGTCTTTGTGGCTTTAGTTTGTAATCTAGCTCATTTTAACCAATGATGTTTGGGCAGGCTGCGGTTGTCCCTGCAAAGACCAAGAGGGAAATGTATCTGGAAACCATCAGCTAGCATTTTGCTTTTCACAGTTCAGTTGTTCATTCCTGAACAGTGACTTGGGTCCAGAATTTTGGCCGCGATGTCCTCTGGCTGCACTGAAAGGCCCCAAATATCAGTCAATCCAGGGGCCAACTCATTAGAGGATAGCTGTTGGGTTCCCAGATTGCTTCTCATGTAACTCTTGGCAAAAAAAAAAAGGAAATAGGCATAGATCCCAATATTATGATATAATTATTCATCCTAGCTGAAGGATTCTTTTTCTGTGCAGTAGAGCAGTCTAGATTTGAGATGGTAACAAGTCATGACAGCATCTTTAAATGTTTCATGTCATCCTCTTTTTCCCTTCCTTTTTGATTTCTGTCATCTTCTACTGTCGCTGCCAAAAAAAGCTTCATAAAACGCATCATCATGTGTTTCTTTTGTATCCCCCTCAGCTCGAAAAGAGGGCCGTTACCGTGAGCCTCCCCCGACTCCCCCCGGCTACACTGCCTTGACCATCTCCGACCTCGCTGAGGGACAGCATCCAGCCCAGTCTGTTCCCACGTCCACAGCGACCCACTCAGGCCGGCGGCCACCAGACTACACTACGGCTCTGCAGCGCTCGCGCATGGTCACCCAGTCGCCCGACTCCCACCAGGCCCACCAGGGGGCCAAGCACCGGGCAGGTGGCCTCCACCGCACTCGCTCACCCGCCGAGGAGCAAGAGCCTGAAGAGGAAGAGGAGGGTGAGTCCTTGTCTTCCAAACTAGTCGCTCTGAGGAAGCCAGTGGCACAGCATACACCAGAGACTCCCAGACCATGACAGTGTGTGTACGGGGGTTAACAGGCAGGGCCCGACTCCCCAAGGCAGGTAAAAACTAATTTATCAGGTTGCCCCCTCCACACCAGTGAAACCTGCATGTCAGCAGAGATGCATACAACCCCCACAGCACTAGTAGTATCGGTCCCACTCCAAATTCCAAAAGTCAGTGGAAATTAAATTTGTTCTGGAAAGTCTTGATTTGGAGCGGGACCCTCACCTCTTACCCACAATTTGTCATCATGCATGAGTCATACTTACTGGATTAGACTCACTACTTCTCTGCCACCACGCATTCTGCTCTTCTTCTCTCACTTTCTCACACACCGTGTCCAAACAGCATTCATCAGCAGACACGTGTGTTAGGATCCTGTCACCCATGCAGTCAGTGCCTGAAAACATGCACCTCCATTCACCTGCACCAGTACCCCCCCCCCCCCCCCCCCCCCCCACCCCCCCCCCCCCGTCTTTTCTT
>VVHJ01004228.1:0-10517 GCA_015107715.1 Tylochromis polylepis | reverse complement strand
AAAGCAGAAGTGCTCACTATCACACATTTAGACTAATTTGTGAACAATGTTTGAGAGAAATGGTAATATTGTGTATCTGGAATGAATTTTAGATCTTTAAGTCCATCTCATGGAAAATGGGAGTAGAAACAAAGGTGTTGCGTTTATATTTTTGTTGAGTGTATGTTTATTGTTCTTTTTTGCAAACTATATATTTATTGCATAAGACAAAAGTAATCAATTACAAGCACTATTAGTGTCCTTGTTTGAGGAACACTTATTTGCAGATATGCATGAGTTCATGTCATGGTTCTGGGTCATTTGACCCAGCTTTTTGAGTTTTGTGACTTCTTTGTATTGTAATGTTTTAGTTTTCTATTATTTAGTATAGAATGAGTCCTGTATTTTTTCTGTTTAGTAATATTTCTGTTTCCAAGGTTTCCTGTCACTGTCTCATCCTTGCATCTCTTGTCAGAGTCTGTCACGTTCTCTGCTTATGTTTTTTCAGTTATGTCTTTGTCTCCCATCGTGTCTTCTGCTCCCTCTCTCTCCCTCCATGTCTCGTCTCCCCTTCCTGTTTACGTTTCACTCCTTGTGTTTCGTTCTCTCTCCCCTGTTTGTCATGTATGTTCATGTGTGTCATATCCTCTGTATTTGTTCCTTAGCTATGTCCGTGTTTCGTCTCCCGTTTCTACTTCCCTGTCACCATGGCAAGTCTGTGTGTCTTAGTATACGTGTTTCCTGTTTTACTTTGACAGTCTCACGTCCCATGTTCACTGTGTTCAGTTTGCTTCCTCCTGTCTTGTCATTATTTTTATTTGCCCCAGCTGTGTTCCGTGTGTTTCCCTTTCCCTCGTCACCCTCGTGTGTATTTATGTGGTCAGTCGTCATTCATTCTTTGTCAGGTCGTCTGTTTTCTTCATCTCATGTCCCTGGAATTCATGATTCTCAAGTTTTGGTTGTTCATGTTCATGGTTTTTTTCATTTCTAGTTTTAGTTCTCCCAATTTAGGTTATTGTTTAGTTTTGCCTTTGCTTGCCTTTGCCATTTGTTTGTATGTTTTCCATCAGTTTAAATAAATGGCTCACTTTTCGTTAAGTTCAGTCCTCCCTCTCGTGCATCTGCTTTTGGGTCCACACCGTTATTCACCAGCCACTCGGCCGTGACAGTCCTTATTATCCATATCCTTTCGCAAAGTTTTACAGCTTCAGGGTAAACAAACGTGGACACTTCTCACCCGACATATTGACAGCTGAGGTAAACAGCAAACTGACAGCCTACACTCACTGCAGATGAATGTGTGTTTGATGTGGTTTGGGGGCTAAAAATGTAAAATACAACAAAACATTTAATTTACACCTATCAGCTGACTCCTATCCATGTATTTACGTGAGCCCTCATCCCCACTCTGTTACATCATACAGATCTAAGAGTGTTATTTAGAGCATTCTGATGTCTGACCTTTTGACTCATTTACACGCTGACCTCATTTGTTGAAACTTTGGTCAGGTTTAATATCAGCATTCACCACCATAACATAATACAAATGACAGAAAATAAAGACAAACTCAGTAGATGCATTTTAAATAGATATTTCCCCTTTCTGTATGTTCTGGAAGGTTCCTGATTGTATTACCTGCACGTTTTTTCCAAAGCAAATAAATTTTGCTCCTCACTACCTTCCCTTACATGAAAAAAACAGCTCCAGCCTCTTTTTCATTACTTCATGCATACGTAATTACTTGATGCTTCATGACTTTTTTCCACAATTGTATAAGTAACCCACTGTCTTTTAGTTAAAAAAAACTGTTACTTGATTTTTTATAATGCCCCCTCATCCCCAGACACTCATTAAAGCTCTTGGAAATCTGTGTCATGTGTGCCTGCTGATAGAGCAACAGGAAAATTACGTGTGGCTGCTTGATGGGCTTTAAATGTCATCTACCCAAAAAAGAAGACTGAAAGACTCTTCAAATGGAAGCAGATGGAGCCAAACGCCTAAAGAAACCCACTTCAAAAACAATTTGACCTTAGCTGTAGAGCATCAGTCACACTCCCATAAACAATGAGGGGCTTACCACTTTCCTCAGTGGTCCTTTGGCAGACCTAAGGGAGGTTATCGAGTCTTCATTTTCTCCATTTTTAGTGGCAAAGCAGGGAGCTGAAACTGAAAAAACCCAAGCCAGCCCCAGACTGACAGTGTGGTTTTCTTCACTCAGTCTGTGAGTCACTGAATGAGCCTCACAAGCTGGAAAATACAGCAGGGGAACTTTCTCTGCGCTAAGAGTATACATATACTGTATGTAATAGTGGTTAAGCATATAGAAACAGACGTGGGGTATGTGTTTGTGTATGTGTGGTTTATGCTTCACTGAGTTTCACTTGTCTGCAATGGAAGCCCCTCCAACGTCAGAACTTAACCGGACTGTGAAGTTTCCACCATATCAAACAGAAAACTAAAAACACTGACACAAATACATTCTTGATCAATAGATCAGTTTTAGATTAGCAGTTTTGCATTTTCAATTTTCAGAACATTTCTCTGAACACTTGCTACTGTGCAGAAAGAAATGCCACTGGTCCAGGAAGCCTTTAGTGGGCGGGGCTAAAAAACAACAACAACTGAACACGGATTGATCATCAAAAATTCTTTGGTTGATTCCTGTCAAGATCGGGCATTTTCTAGTGAACTGTACTACAACTAAAATAGAGTCTTCAATGTTTATGCAAATAAAGTTTAGAGGGAAAAAAGTCCATCCAGCGTTTCTGAATGGACTTTTAATGTCAACATACATTAACAATCATTTTTATTATTTAACACATGTTCTTAAATAATTTGGAATTTGACAAAGTACGTGCAAATTACGTTTAGTCAACAGACTCATCCTTGTATGATCATCTCATTTCTGTGAGATATTAGTGCAGAAACTCAGCGATACAGAACTTGAAAAAAGCTTGAAGAGACTTTCTAGAGAAATAATTTATAAAACTTGGAGATTTCTTTGCTTCTGGTTTCAGCTTCTTTTACTCCTATAACAGCAGTGATGCACAGGTTTCATCTGAATGGCGATACCTATCATTTAGGACAATAATGCAGTGAGTACCTGCAGCCTCAGCACTGGTAATAAATGCTGATGTGATTGTGGTGACATCAGTGTTCATAAACAACACAACCAATGTGGCAATGATTATGGGTCCTTTATACAGACACTGTACTGGTCTGTTATGGTGAAGCAAAATCTGAGCAAGAGGGTAAATCTGTTGATTTAGTGGTTAATTTCGTTTCCTACCCTCACTGACAGTAAGAATACAAAGGCAGATACAGGTGGTCGAAATACATCCAAACAGTGTCTGGGCTCAGCTCTGGAGATAGGATGAGGGGATTAATAAAATGAGCTACTGGTCCTCAGTAAGGCTTCAGGAATATCCAGCTGAGAGGAGACCCTAGGGCAGACCTGGGACACATGGAGGTTATATTTCTCAGCTTACGTGGTAATGCCTTGGGAATCCCCGAAAGAGCTGGAGGTTATGGGGGGAAGTGGGGGTTCTGCCCTTTTGACCTGAAACTGTATAAATGGTGAAAGATTTTGTGCTTTGTTTAATATTTTATAAGAAATAGAATTATAAGATGTTGTTTAACACACAGAAATCCTGGGGCTTTGTAACTGTTAATCCAGTGCAGGAATATTCATATGGTATCTGGAAAAATTATACAGGCTCCAACAATGAAGGTTCCTTCTGTGGTCTGCTGTGCACACTGTTCCAGGAGGTGTAGGGGCACATAAACAAAGCACAGAGTGTGTGGATATGGCAGGATCAGTAGGAGCTCCTTATGGTTGCTCTAATGGATTAATCTGGGTATAAAAACCACAACTGATTACATTAACAGATCTCTAAAGTAACTACAAACAAAAAATAGTGCAAAATATTCATATAATGTGCTCATGAACCCAACTGATGACTATATGGCATTAAGGCTATCACAGAGTCGATAGTTCTCATCTCTGTTACTTTTGGCTGAAATTCTGTTTTATGCTGACGAGTACAGTTCCTGAGACGGAAACATATTTTCATTGTCACCAAATTGGATTTCAAGCAGCATTGAGGCGGATTATCCTGTTTAGCATTATTGTAAAAACAAAAAACAAAAAAAGAAAAGAAAATGAGAAAACACTTCACTTTCTACTGTAAGCAGATGGCTTTTTTGCTCTAACAACAGAAACAGCTGGTGGTTTGAATAAAGTTTAGAGGATTTATTTATAAAACAAAACAAAACAAAATGCGTAAATCCACTTTAAAGACATCCTTCCTGTGTTTCTTTGTTTTACACAGATGTAGCTTTGTCTTTATGTATTGTACAACTGCTTTTGTTGTGGATTTTTTTTTTAATAGTTTATTGACAGATGGTTCAGCTGCATCAATATGACACTTCAAATTCATGGGTAGCATGCACACACAAACACAAAGAGATGTCTTCACCACACATTCAACCGCATATTCTCATAGTCATATGACTCAACACACACAGACATGCACACACACACACAAACTTTGTCATTTTCTTCTTAAACACCTCCTTGGCCAGTAAACACCTCCATTTCTTGGTTATTTTTGTTGTCAGACTAAAAATGTAGTATTATTATGCCTTTTTAAAAGTTTACATCAACATCCTGGTAAACTGAACTTCTTTAACACTTCCTTGCTCGTGGGGCATGACATTAGCAGACCATTACTGATTAAACCTGATAGGAAATGTACATCTTGAACAGGCAATGTCAAGTTAAAGTCAGCATGTATTCATTAAAGAAATCAAAATAAAGATACTATTTATTAATGAAATAACCTTGTAGAATTTGCCATCCTTAGTGTTTGGACACTCTGGACCTGAGATGATATTTCTTCATAGCCTACTCCTTTCTCGTGGAACTAACTCTACAAACACTACTATAAGTGCCCCAAGCCTTTGATGTCTTTTAGAGTGTAACTTTTATATCCAGCAACGATTACTTTGGGATGTATTGTGTTTTTAATCATTTAGTGTCTGGGCAGCCCTTTCCACATAAAACATATTACTGGGCGAGAAAAAGCTCAACTCAGAGGTAGAGTTTTGGTAGCATTCAAAGTCTTCTTCAGTAAATGGAGCTTTATATGTTATATCTGTGCATGTCATAGTTAATATCATTTAATTATTAGTGCATGAATGACATTTGCTAGGTGCCATCTAGTTTCTAGTTAATCAAGTGAAAAACACAAGTGAAATGTTAGTCATGTGTTTTCTGTGAGTTTCTGTGAGACACCTGTCCTGCTAGTCATTTTTTTTTGATTAAGTCAAATTTGTCCCCTGATGGGTGTTGGACTCTGCCGGAGCCTCTCTTTCTCACAGATTCTTAATTTAATTTATGTTAATTTTTATAAACAGAATTTGTAAACACAGCCAAGTTGTGGAGGGTGGACACTTGGGTGGTTTCAGTATCTCATCTCTCCTTTCTGTTTGTTTCATCAAGACTTGACCACCAGCTTGCACTGGGGAAGTTTTCAGCCAAATGTGAAGCAGCTGGGAGGAGAATTAGCACCTTCAAGTCTGAGAACATAGTTCTTAACTTAAGTTGCTGTTCCAACAGCAGGAGTGCAAGTATCTCAACTTTTGTCACAAACTGTCAATACAGACGGAAAGAAATGAGCTTCTTTTGAAGGGTGTATGCGCCTTAAGTCCCAAGTATACCTGCTGGGATGTTGCTTCACGTGCCAATGGTAAAATCATCACACAACCACATCTATTTATGCTCACTGTTAAGGCACCGGTAGCCACAACAGTATTCTCCAACACATATGCAGTATTCTCCTGCATATATGCTTCACTGCCACATAGATGGCCGCCCTTTCCTGGGCCCGCTTCTGAAGGAAGTTTCTTCCTGTTAAAAGAGTGGATTTCTTTTCCATTGTCGTTAAAGTGCTTGCTCATAGGGGGTTATCTGATTGTTGGGGTGTTCCCTGTTTTCCCTGTATTATTGTAGGGTCTCTACCTTATACTATAAAGTGCCTTGAGGCAACTGTTGTTGTGATTTAGCACTATATAAATAAAACTGATATAAACTGAATTGAATTGACATATCATTAAAACTGACATGATCGTATAGTTGTGTCTTCAACCCTGCTCCAGTGGTAGTGGCACAATACGCAAGATTACAAAATCAAGAGGTGGCAAGCATTAAAGGCCATGAGAGATAGCATGTGGCGCTATGTCATTTGGGAGGGGCTCAGAGTAGAGCCACAAATCTATCTGTGAATCCTGGCGTGAAAGAAACTAGCTGAGGTGGTTTGTAGTATGTATGTGTCTGTAGGATATTCAGATCAAAAAGTTTAATTTTAATATAAAGGAATTTTCTTTTTCCAGGATATAATATGATGCTGTCTTGGACACCAGCACCTCCATGTTATTATATTTGGAATCCACAGCTTTACTTGCTGCAAGAGACAAAAACATCAGTAGGTTAAAGCTGTGGCGGGGACATATGTTGCAGGTTGGTTAGCCACAAGACTGGTTCACGTCAAGTATGGACCTCTGTGGTTTGTACTTTGTTTTGTTTTTCTTTTTTTCCAAATGCTGTTGTTTTGTTTTCCCCTGACTTTGTACTTTTGCTTTCCGTCACAAAGTTTTCTTTCTGTTAAGTAAATTCTTCTTTTATTTTGTCATTTTTAGTTTGTTTACACTGTTCAAAGTTTCGCTTCCTGTCCACCAAGTCTCTCCTGTTTTGCCTTTTACACGTGTTTGCTAACAGCCGCTTGCTTTGTACTCACCAGTTAACAGATCATCCTGTTGAATTCAAGCTTTCCAGTACTCCTTATAACCTTTTCTTTTGATTTCTGTTTGTATTCATTTCTGCAGTAATTCCCTGCAGTTATGACCTTTTGCCTGGTTTTTGGACTTTTGCTGGATTTATGTGCTTCGCTGACTGTCTGTTTATGACCTCTATCTGGATAAATGACTTGGTTAGGTATAAGCACTAGTATCTATTTTGGTTTAGGGAGAGATTGTGGTTTGAATATAAACAGGCCTCTTCAGTAACCCCTGCACACCATAAAATGCCACCCTCCAGTGGGACAAACGCCACCTCTGACGATAACTTGAGGATAAATGATCAATGCCAATGGCTTGACCAAACTGGATATTTTACTCCCTGATAATAACATCTGGCTGTAGATTTAGCGCCAGCAAGAATGAGGCCAGTAGCTTAAAAATTCAACTTCATAACCTAAATGAAGTCAGAATGCAGCAGATGAAATGTACAAGAATGTTTGTCATTATGTGCCACTCATTAACTTGTAGAGGTTACAATTAGGTCACACGATTAGCTGAAGAGTGGGGAAATCTGTAACATTTGAACTAAAATATAAAATATTTCCAATTGACTAAAAAGAAAACCTTTTAGCACTGAAACTCGATAAAATTTGTGCCATTATCATACAGCTGATTTTTTTCCACTGATATCTGATGTATAGCAAAAGTGTCTTATCTCAATAGGAGTTCACTAAAACTTTTGGTGCTATTTATGGAAATATAGTCTACCTTCACCACAGAGCCATCAAAGGTTAATCTCTGGGCTCAAACAGATTAACAGTAAACAACACTGATCATATGGGGATCTTTTGTGCCTGTAATGCTACACAACCACAAGTACTCAAGAGACTCTCTTCTGCAAAACACCCACATCCTCATCTGCATGTTTTTCATGGGTTTAAGTTTGGGGTTTTTTGAGGTAACATTTCCCCCTGGAAAATAACTGGGCGAGTCAGGTGATTTTTTTTTTCATTACCCTGTTTTGGGGCTGATTCACAGTCATGGCTTCTTCACATTCACACCCGAGGTTTCTGGTTCAGCTGAAGTTACGTATTTCATATGAAATGAGAAACCCGAAGAAGGAGTTTCTTTTGGTTTCAAGGAAGGGATTATTACTTAAAACTCTCAAGGGACCAACAAAACACAAAAATCAAAATCTACAAAGAGCTACTTCTCCTCATTTTATTTTTAATTATAGTTTCAAAATCATTAAGCCATAAACCATACAGTTTTGTTTTTAATATAAACTAATGACCTGAAGACTACTGGAGTTTGTCACTACTAGAGAAATGACAAATTCACCACAAAAAAAAAGAAAGAAAACTCATGCACGCTCAGAATGATGCCAACCTTTGATAGTGATTTTAAACACCAGAGGAAGGTATGGGAAAGAAACACCGGAAACCGCAAACAATCTGTTTGAGTAAGTGTTGCCATCAGGTTGTGGGCTGCATAAATAGAAAGAAGGATAAACACATAGATAAGCAGCTGTTAGCACTGTCACTCACAGCAATATAATTCTGAGTTCAAGGTTGCTCATCGGCTGTGGCCTGGCTCTATGGAGCTCCATTTTCCTCCAGCAGTCCAAAGAAATGTATGTAAGCATAACTGGTGATTGTTAACAGGCTGTAGATGTGGATTTGTACATGACTGGTTGCTATCTATGGACTGGACTTTATATAAAGAAGGGCTTCCCAAAAATTGGAATTTTGTCAGTCGAATATTCTTCAGGTTTTTTTTACTGGAAATTTCTATTCCTAATAAGCTCCTAGCTTTAAAGAATGTGTAAAAGTCTAAAAAGAATAAAAATGAAACAAGTCTCACCGTGTTGCCTGTTAAGAGGTAACTGAGCTCATCTATGTTCACCTTACCAGTTTAACAAAAAAGTATTGCAAGTAGCTTACAGTACTTTTTGTAATTGAATAACAAGCTACTTCCTGCTTAGAGAGTTTGAATTTAACCTTTTAATGTTTTCTTTTTTTTGCTCTAACTCGGATCACTAGTTAGTAACCTTCATTCTTTTGAACCAGCTCTGCAGTGATGACGGGAAGGATGAGGGGCCGTCATCAGGATCACAGTTACACTGAAAAATATGCAAATATTAAAGCAAACTTACAGATTTACTTAATCACAATTCACAGCAGCTACATCTCACACACTGGTCTTTGAAGGGAAAGGGAAATACCTTTGCTTCATATTTCTTATTTGTCCATCAGTTCAGGATGAGCACAGCGCTTGTCGTTATGTTGATAAACAAATGCACAGCGTCAGTCAAATATCCGAGATGGTGCTGACTGATATTGAAAGTATTATGCTGATTGTGAGGAAAAGGTTTCAGAGCAGAGTGATGGAGTCTGCTTCTGAAGCCGAGTAGCCACAGACTACAAAGGAGTGCCCATGCTGACTCTCAACCACTGAAGAGCCCATTATGGTCACCATATTGGTCATGCTGCATACAAACAGTGACATCACTACAGCCTCATCATCATTTATACCAGTGCTGAGGACGCTGCACTATTCTTCTGAGCGACAGGCGTTGCCACTTGCAGTGATGGTAGTATAGATGTAGAAGATTTCCAAAGAGGAGGCAAGATGATAACACTTTTTATTTGTATGTTTTGTTTTTCAGAATTCTCTACATAAAGTATCTTCTTTTCAAGCTGTTACAGCATGTCCCTCTGAGCCCATGTACTGATGTATACAAAGAAGTATTAGAGCTGCATTAAGAAAAACAATGTTACTGATCATTTTGAGGAAAAAGTTGAAATTTCAGGATAATATTTTGAGAATAAAAATGAAAGGCTAAGATTAAAGCCCTTTATGATATTTAGATAAGTTAGTGAAATCAAACTTCAGAATCAGTTTAAGTAACACAGAAATGATTTCGCTTTTAACACAAAACCACTGTGTGGTGATAGGTATAAGGACGCTTTAGAGGTGGTGCATAAAGCTACATGTGGTCAGAAGGAAAAAGACACTGGATTTGTGCAAAATAAAATAGCTGGCAATGGACAGATGAAAGCATATTGATGTTTGCACCCTCATAAATTTAAGATGATCTATGTTGTATCACAAGAAACAATAAGAGAGCTGATCAAGTTGCTTCACTAACTCATCTACACAAGGCATTTTGTAGAGGTTAGCCCATAGCAGCTGTGGCAGTTGTTTGACTTGAAACGACCACTGTAATCTCCACTTTTTGACTTTATTCTCAAAATACAATTTCAACTTTTTTCCTAAAAATAGTATTAATAACTTATATATATATAAAGTGGCTTGCAAAAGTATCGGCCCCCTTGAACTTTTCCACATTTTGTCACATTACAGCCACAAACATGAATCAGTTTTATTGAAATTCCACATGAAAGACCAATACAAAGTGGTGTACACGTGAGAAGTGGAACGAAAATCATACATGATTCCAAACATTTTTTACAAATAAATAACTGCAAAGTGGGGTGTGCGTAATTATTCAGCCCCCTTTGGTCTGAGTGCAGTCAGTTGCCCATAGACATTGCCTGATGAGCGCTAATGACTAAATAGAGTGCACCTGTGTGTAATGTAATGTCAGTACAAATACAGCTGCTCTGTGACGGCCTCAGAGGTTGTCTAAGAGAATATTGGGAGCAACAACACCATGAAGTCCAAAGAACACACCAGACAGGTCAGGGATAAAGTTATTGAGAAATTTAAAGCAGGC
>VVHJ01004226.1:0-10172 GCA_015107715.1 Tylochromis polylepis | reverse complement strand
AAGGGAGACGCCAGCCACCCTTCGGAGGGAGACCATTTCTGCCGCTTGTATCCGCGATCTCGTTCTTTTAGTCACTACCCACAGCTCGTGACCATAGGTGAGGGTGGGGACATAGATCGACCGGTAAATCGAGAGCTTCGCTTTTACACTCAGCTCTGTCTTCACCACAACAGACCGGTACAGCGTCTGCATCACTGCAGCCGCAGCACCAATCCGTCTGTCGATCTCCCGCTCCCTTCTCCCCTCACTCGTGAACAAGACCCCGAGATACTTAAACTCCTCCACTTGGGGCAAGGACTCGTCCCTGACCCGGAGTGGGCACTCCACCCTTTTCCGGCTGAGGACCATGGCCTCTGATTTGGAGGTGCTGATTCTCATTCCCACCGCTTCACACTCGGCTGCGAACCGTTCCAAAGCGAGCTGGAGGCCATCACCACATCATCCGCAAAAAGCAGAGATGAGATTCTGAGACCACCCAAGCAAAAGCCTTCCGCCACTTGGCTACGCCTAGAAATCCTGTCCATAAAAATTATGAACAGGATCGGTGACAAAGGGCAAATCCCCCTCCGCCAGGGGATTAGCATAACAAACGCATCAAACTCTCAACAGCTACTCAGCGTTTTATGATGCATTTAAAGTGAACCAATTTACCAACTGCAACATCAAAAACACGCTCTTATCATTAACTGGCATATGTTAAATATAGATTGTCTTGATGCATGCTCAGTTATCCAGGTAAGTAAATCCCAAAAGGTTGATTCTGTTCATCTGGACGTAGCGTTTATGAGTGACGAAATGTTTCTCCCACTGAAAACGCTACGTCCAGATGAATAGAATCAACCTTTTGGGGTTAAATATAGATTGTTTTGCACTGAGCCATTCTGTGTTACAACTATATTACGACAAAACTTTGAAAAAAATTAAATAAAATTGTTTTAAAAAAGCTTTACTTACTGGAACAAAGCATTTCAAAATTTTGATGAAGTTGTGGTTGTGATAAAACTACTCTTACTAATCTTACTTAATTCACATTCTTACTGTATCTTTGAAGGCTGTTTTCTTAAGGAGTCCCCCCTATACTCCAATTAGAAGTCTCCACCTCACTAGTTCTTAGAAACACAAGACATTTTTTTGTTTTGGCCTGTATTCACAAAGCTTCCTAGTACGGAGAAAATTCCAAGAATTGTCACAGTTTCTAAGAATTTCTCCTGAATCCTGGTACAGACAAAAGTTAATCACAACTTGAACACCAACCAGTCACATTTTTAAAGAATGTGTCATATAGCAGCAGAGTCAGCTACACCTCTGCACTGAGTTAACAATTATAGTCTTTCTTGCTCAGAGCTGCTGTGAGAGTTAAACTCCATGCTAATATTTTTAGGCTATTATATGAGCTCTCTGGGAGAACCGTCTGAATAAAGGCCCCAGTTTGTTTCCTGTCTATATTGTGGAGGGTTTTACTGATAGGTGTGTTTATATATTATCTATAGGTTGGCAGAAAACTGACTTTTCAGACTGTTTAACAGTATTTATGTAAATCTGTAAAAAAAAAAAGAGATGTTTAAAAACCTATCTGTAGAAACCTTTGATCTAATGTCCCAATAAAGAAACAAAAGGGGAAAAAAATCAAAGAATTTTGAATGTGGTTTTATCCAGTTCATGCAAAAATATTTCAATAAATAAAGGCCCATGAGTCTATTTAAATGTCACTTTCCAGAAAAACTTATAGCACTTTGCAAAATTTGAGGTTGGCTCAAGATTTTCTCACAGTACTATAGAGGTTTTTACTGAAATGCTGTGGTCCCCGTAAAAACATGTTGGGTAAAGCCTTTGTGCAAGAGAAATAAGGCTGCAGTTCTGCCTTTAAACAAGAGATGGCATCAGTACGTAACCACAGTGGTGTGTTTTCCTTCCTATGATGGCTCAGTACAAACCATTACATGTTATGTGAACACACACAGAGAGTTTTTATGACTTTTGATTTTATTTATTTGCTTTCTGTTAATATTTTGCTTCTCTTCCTTAAAGGGAATCTAATCTGGTTTTGCTGATAGGAAAGGATACATGTGAAGAATTAACTACTACACAACTAAAGTGAATTCCTTCTGTTGCTGCTTCTGAAGAAAAGCAAGAGCGGCAGAAGAGCTGTGCAGATACAGAGCAGCTGGTGAAATAAGGCCTGTGGACACACAACACTAAACGCCTGTTTACTATGACTAAAGGAATGCGGTTAGCAGTTGTCAGGGCAACTGGCCGGCCATGAAGCGAGGTCTCGGAAACAAACAGGAAGTAACATGAGAACTGAGAACTGCAACTGAAACTGAAAGGGCAGTTAGTGCTCTGGTTCAACTGAATGAGCTGTGTGTATAAAACAAAGCAAACATCTGCTGTTCTGACAAAAAAGCCTAAACCACAAACACAAAGTATTTTCCACTCAGAACACACACTCTGCCTGTTATTCTCATACAGTCATTGCATGTCCTTACTTGCATAAGTCAGCAGCAAAGCTTTAATTCTTATCTCAGAAGCTGAGCTCCAAGCCAACTTTGGCTCTGCTTTTTTTACTTTTCTTTTTTTTTGTCACTGAGGAAAGTCCTCACTTTCAGAGGACTTTGTTTTTACTGGACACTCTTATCTTAACAATAATAAATATTTACAGGGCCTGTGTCTGGGAAGCTGTAAAAACTGGACTCTGAGCTCTCTGATAAACTTTCAGCAGTTTAAATTTCTTTTACAGGTCATGAATGAGGCCAAACAGCCTATATAAATACAAAAAAAATTCTTTATTCAGATTTACATGGTGATTCACATGAAGTCGTAATGTACAGAGAAGAAACAGTGGTGACAGGTTGTGGTGAAAACCTCTTTGCTGCATTGCAAGAAGAACAATGTTTTTTTTCTTTCTTTCTTTCGTTTGAACTGACTGTTGCTCTTTATGGTAATGAGCTAAGTGCAAAAGAATAAGACACACCTCTGGTTTGAGTTACCAGTGGCTCTGAATCGCATGAAAGCATAAAAACAAACAAACAAATAAACAAACGAAAAGATGAGCAAAACACACGGTACGATGCCAACAACACTCACTGCTGACTTTTTGGTTGTAATGACATTGCAAGAGCAGAAATAAACACGACAAAAAAGTGCACTTTGGGTACTTAAACCTGGTCAGGTTGTTGTTTTTTGTTAAGGCAATACAAAAAAGGGATGGGATGTCAGACCAGAAGACGAACTGGAGCTAGAGAATGGAAAGATCACTATAAAAACAGCAGTCCAGTTAATATGGCACATTCACATGTCTCAAACAATTCATCGTGACTGCTATTCATCTTTATTCCACTTGTGAAGGGTGTGACCAAATGGCTGGAAATTAAAATTTAAAAAACCCACAAGGTTCAAAATAAAAAGACAAGTGTTTGTTATGGCTGTAGGGAAAAAAAGTGTGATAAGTAGTAATAAAAGGCTTTAAATGTCACCCTTGAGCTGAAGACTGTTACACAGAGAACTATCAGGATGTATAACAACAGAGAAATCTGAAGCAATCTGTCACTGTGAGTTTGTGGTGCTCCAGCAATAAAGGCACATCAAAGATTCGCTATTGAGGAAGCCCAGAGCTCTGTGATTCAGCGAGAACCATAAATAAATTCACCACGATCATTAACATGCGTCCAGTGTTAAAATTCTCAAGGAGTTTGGTTTAGAAAATACTCCTAAACCAAACTAGAAAAGACTCCTACTTTCCCTACTGTTTTCCTACTTGAGTTCTGCTGAGCTGTACTTTAGCCTGCTAGCTGCCAACACATCTTGCACACTGAAAACATACTCCCCGCAGCCTGTGAGTGAGGGGCCAGTGATTCTACATGGGACTTGATATAAACAGCTGGGATTACAATTCATCCTTCTGTCGGCTTTTTGCATTCCAGCAGCTCGGAGTCACTGTGTTATCTACAGATGTGAGGAGTATGACATGCAAACTACTGTTAAAACAGTCAGGCTAGTGTTGGGCATCACAGAAAAACAGGACAGACCTATGTTGGGACACCTGTGCACTGGAATGCTGAGGAGGTAATTCCCTCAGTTCCTTGTTCCTAGTTATTAGCACAAAATATTCACCTTATATATCCTATAACCTTCACTTAAAGGGGACAGCAACTTAATAGGCTCATGTTCAGCTCCATGTTTTTATTCTTGGACTCTTTGAATTCAACTATGACTCATGCCAAGTTATTCATAGATGAAAATAATCTTTTCTCTTGGTGCAGCCCCTCAGTTTGTGCTCTAACTTTCTTCTGATCGGCTGCATGCAAACAAAAGCTGGGATCAGTGGGTGGGTGGGCGCTCTAAGATGACTACATTAGAGAAATCTTCCTATGACTTCTACTTAACAGGTCTGCTTTAAGAAACTCCTCCAACACAAGGAATTTGAAAGTTTTGCTGTGCTAACCACTTCTTCAACCTGCCATGCTTCCTACAGCACAGCCTCAAGCCCACTAAACTCCTACCCTGCGTGTGTCAGCAGCAGGCTAAAGCACAGATAGTTTGAATCCAGCTAAGCTATCAAAAGGCACACACAATCAATAAGAGCTATCCCACCCCCACACCCCCACTCTCTCTCTCTCTCACACACACTCACACACCCACACACCAACACACACATACACACCAGTGCTATCTGTAAGGTGCTGAAGCAGCGTGTAGGCATACACAAGTATCAGCTATTTACATTATTAATACCAGTAGGGAGAGGTCTATGTATATGTGTGTGTATGTGTTGGTGAGTACTTTGTCCTGAGGTCTCCAGACAGACAAACAGACAGACAGACACACGCCTGCAGGGCCTCACGATGATTGTCATCCTCTACACAGATAAAACAGGCCTGTGATTCCTTTAGTGCCTGCTTCGCCAAAACAGATGAATTTTCGAGTCACTGCTTATGAACACAAGTGGTTTTTAACCATGTGTCCCCGGCAGAGCTTTTCATGGCAACACTTGAGCTCATACTGTGTAAGATAAGGAAATAACTGTTGACTGGAAACTGTGCACATCTTAAAATCACAACACAGCGGATGAATAAGAGGATGCAGATCTCAAAAGATAAAGACTTTATTTGGGCATGGTGCCCATTTGGCTACATATTTTATTTAGCTTTATTTTTATTTATTTATTTATTTTTTGGTCTTTTTCCACAAATGATCTACTAGTGAGCAATCCGCTGGCTCTTCTGTTGGAAGTCGGGTTACTGCTAACCAGCCTGTCTCATGCTTGGCAGGCATCCTGCCCTCAAACAGGAGCTCCACTCTCTTGGAGTTAACGGACTTTAAATAAAGAACAAACCATTTCATATACACTGAGCAATAAAATCTTGAAGAACCTAATTTTGCTTTCAATGGTAAAAGTAGTGAAATTCCTTCACTGGCATTTACTCAAGTATTACCACAAAGCAGCGGGGAAAACAATCAACCAGTGACACATAGTGTCCATGGCAGAGCACATGGTTCTATTCAAGCCACATGTTTTGCAGTGGTATGCTACGGTGCACTTGCTCCTAAATTTGATACTGCACATAGGTATGCAAGTCCTCCACACATGGAAGTTAACCTTTTACATCAGGAAGACGTGCAGGAAGTAGATAGTGACCTTAAGTGCTCATCACTTTGTGCACAAGTCAATGATTTCTTAAAATGAAAGGAAAAAACTGAGAAAACGTTGGCCCAGACAGATATTAGGAAAAATCTGATTTTTGGAGGTTTGTCCCTTTTTTGGCCCCACATGGCTCTGATGGAGAAAACAAACATTTTCTGTCTTTCATATGGACTGGAGGCAGTGATGCTACTCCCACGTGTTAGGTCAAGAGGAAGTGACATCAGAGGTTTTCATAATGACACTTGCGCGCACTTCATGTGTGTGAGTGCCTGGTGTGGACACGAGAGAGTTCTGGTTGTAGGTCGGCGTCCAGCCATCGGTGTGGTAGCTGATGAGCGGGGAAGGGTCTCGTGTGCTCGTCACCTTGAAGTTGGGCTTGGCTGTACTGACAAACGTCGCCATGCCAGGAAGAGAACACGGGGGAATCCTGAGAACTGATGTGCTGTAGTCCCGCCTCCAGGCAGCACCAATACCCTTGGAAGACAAAAGTGCAGAAGAAGAAGAAGGTGACATAGCAATATAACAATATTATGCAAAAATAAGCAGTGATGAAGTGATAACTGAGAAGTGGGTTTCTTTTTACAGTTTTGTTTCCAGATGTCCACTAATCACCGTTTGGAGATTTAAGAAATAATTTAAAAGGAAAACACCTATAACACTATATAACCCTGCTTTACAAGCCACACATTCATATAATATTGGGGCTGCTGTAGCTCAGGAGGTAGAGCAGGTCATCTAACAGCTGGAATGTTGGTTGTTTGATCCCTTGCTGCTCCAGTCTGCATGCCAAAGTATCCTTGGGCAAGATTCTGAACCCCAAGTTGCTCTCTGATGCATTCATATGAGTGTGAATGCTTGATAGAAAGCAGTTAAGAAAGAAGGGCTTGTTTGAATGTGGGTGAATGTTGCAAAAAGTGCTTTGAAGTAGAGTACTATTTATCATACAGCACTCTGTTCTATGCACTTGGTGTGCCTCACATAAATTACAATCACCAGTTAACCTAACATGCATGTTTTTGGGCTGTGGGAACAAGCCGGAATACCTGCTGGAAATCCACAGAAGGGCCAAAGTTGGGATTTGAACCACGAGCCTTATTGTTGTGAGGTGACAGTGCTAACCACCGATGCGTCCTGCTGTATTTATTGCTACAAAGGTTAAACATGGAACCACTAAAAATTTAACTTGTCTGGGACTGTGTGCATATGATTACGCATGCACATGACAAGTTACCACTGTGTATGGCTGTCATGTACATGCCTGCATACATGTGTAGATGAGTTTATGATATACGCCTGTTATAAATGATGTGTTTGGTTCTCACAGGAGCAGTAAATTTGTTTTGTATGATTAGAAAATAAATCTAAAGTCTTGTGACAGGAGTTTGCCGGTTTTGTTTATATTATTATTAATAATTAATTATTAATTATTTTAATTAATAATATTATACTATACTATAATATATATAAAATATAATATATAAAATATAATATACTATACTATACTATAATATTATAACAATAATAATTAATAATTATTAATTATTCTGTTCTGTTTTATTCTTTAACTGTCTGACTTTATATAAAAATATATTATTTGCAACGTATATTGCAACGTGGCCAAAACACTTATATTCCCTTACTCTCAATAGGTATTTGTGTGATTTGCACTGTGTGTGTGTGTGCGCGTGTGTGTGTATTCTGTGGGTAGATTACACTACAAAGGACAGCTTCATATCAAACTGTTAATATTTGAAAGCAGCAGTTCCTGACAAGACCCTCCCTTTTCTCACTCTCACTTAACATTACAGGAACACACACACACACACACACACACACACACACATAACAGGACTCTTGTGGTTTGGTAGCCAGATTTCACCTGGAGCTTTAAACTCAAACCAGTGCTCAGAGAAGTAGCCACATGTGTACACACACAATCACACGCCTTGTTCGAGCTGTACGGTTGAAACAGGTAAAAACCTGTTTATCTGAAAATCAGACCGGTTAATGATTCAGTCATTACTCTCTCCCCTGTGCGTATAATCACATACTAACCTCTTTGATGTTTTCTGTATCACTTTCTGTGTCGCTGCCTGTTCAAAAAGAGACACATGCAAAGAACTATTACTCTTCCTTAGGTCACATACATCAAAGGGGAAAAACATGCAGAAAAATTATGTTCAGTTTAAACTGTGATTTACAGCAGAAAACCAAACTGACTACGCTGGCATCCACCAGTACTGTTCTAAAGAAAAGAAGGGATACATGAATGACGTCCATTTGCACCCTGACTCATAAAGCAATGGTGCAATTTAAGAAACATGAGAAAAGAAATAAGAAGCAGAAAAGGGAAGATGAAGACCTCTGATAGTGCACTACAAACTGAAAGAGCCAGCTCTTCCTGAATGACTGACTGGGGAAGAAAAAAACAATCGCTACACATACGCAGAAAAGAGATAGTCAGATGTCAGGGGGGTGATGAAATGAGCAATGGCAAATCAGTGAGGCTCAAGTACCAATAATCTCACAACCTCACAAATAATATTAACAGTTACAGATCTGTTTAACAGGAGCAGGTTCAGCATGATTTTCTTCCTCTCTAAAGCTGGCTGAGCTGCTTTGCCTTGTTAGTTCTCTACAGGTAGGGCATAGAAAAGATACTGGTGGATGTGAAACCTAAGACAATGCTCTGACTGGTATCAGCAGTTCATCAGGTCACAGTTTCAATATTTCACAAGTTGATGGCTGTACAGAACAAGTGTCATTTAAAGCGAGCAAAAAAAACCCCAAACAACTGATCTGATCTTGACAGCAAGATAATGCCGCTGCTCTTCACTCTACAGAGTGTGCTCTGTGTCTGTATTTGTCAGTGCTGCTCTAAAAAAAGGTTACTATGTGGTTAAAGCGCCTTTGAATAACTACACAGCAGGCACTACTACGAGCCTGCTCCTCTCCAACTAACCTATTTATGGTTCTCCTCGTAACAAAATGTGGTGAGGTGTAATTGTATTGTCTTACCGCCGCACATAGACACAGGAGAGATCTGCAGCGGGTACGGGTGGGAGGAGCTAACAGTCTGCTCCTCGTTCTCAGTGGTCACTTCGATTGTTTGACAGACAAACGGCAGCTGCTCACTGGTGATCACATGGTCTTCAGCTTGACTGTGGATCACTGAGGATGGACAGACAGAAGTCAGATTGTGTGGGTTCATAATAATTTGTGATCTGTAATGACCATATATCTGAGCAGAAAAGTACACCTATGTCTCCTCTCCAAGCACTTGTCTTAGTGACACGTTGTAGTTGGTATGACTGTCAAACTGTACAGAGATTTTAAAAAAAAAGTTAAATGATACTGAGTAGAGAAAGGTAGGGTTTTGTTATTGCATAATGTGCGTGTTCACGCTTCTTGTATTTCTTCTTCTGATGCAAAACCCTCAGGACTGTCACTGTGTTACAAACCTGCCATGCAAATAAAATCGCCCTAACTCATCTGCTTTGTCATCGTAAGCACAGGCCAAAAGCACAAACAGGTAACATACACACATAAATGGGATAAAGGTAATGAAAAAAGAAAGAATAAAAAGGCGGTGTTGTTATACCTGACACACTGTCTGTCACTGTTAGCTCCACTGTTTCCTTCTTGATTGTTTCCTGTTTGGTATAGTCAATAGGTCCGGCATCAGCTTCAAGAAGACTGTTGTCTGGAGATGGAGAGGTGACCTTCTGGTTTCAAGAAGAAAAAGAAAAGATTTTTTAATGACGGAGGATCAATGTCTAAAGGCACTTTATTTCCATAACAAAGAGCTGATGCAAGTAAAAATATCAATATAACTGGTAAGACAACATGCCAAACACCTCACCATACAGGAGAGAAGAAAAAAAAACCAATAAGCCAAGAAATACAACTTAATAAAAAAAAACTATATAAAAAGTTCATGCTACACTAGGCACATTTTTAAGCATTACATGCTTTTTTGCTAGTGTCTAAACAGAAGACCTTCCCTGACTTTCAGCTCACTGCTATTTGAAAGATGCTTGATTTTCCCACAATCCTAGAGTGCCTTGCCTCACGGAATCTCCTCTGCTCCCAGCATTAACAGTGAAATTAGAAATGGAGTCCACTAGTCACCAAGTTAAACAGAAAAGCTTCTCACACAACACCACAGACTCCAATACAAGCTCCATACAATAGGTAGTAAACAATTTGTCCACATTAGTGGTTATGCTAATGTTAGCCAGAAGAACGCCAGTTGTATCTATTGAAACTAGTCAGGAAAATCATATCATCATATTGCAGCATTTGGTTTTCCTAGCATTGCCATTGCCAAAATTACATTGAATGGAAATGTTAGTTGGCTAGCTTGCCACATTATTTGACCAGCTAACTTGATCCAAAATACTAACTTGCGTCACACTGAGTATGTGGTACTGGTTGCTCTGTCATGTACAAGTTGGCTTTATTGTCATTATACTGATCCCTGCAGGACAGGATTGTTTATGTCTCATCAGTTTTGGCCGAAGCTAGTTTG
>VVHJ01004223.1:27682-39810 GCA_015107715.1 Tylochromis polylepis | reverse complement strand
CGCAATACCTATAAATAAAGGAACGTCGAAGCAAAATGGTGTGAGTCTCACATGAGCTCTCACCCGTGCACACGTTAAACTTGTTGTGTGTTCTTTCTACCCTCGGGAGTCTTCTCTAACAGGTGTTCTTTCTTGTCTATCTTGGGATTATCTGATCATTGTGATATGTCTCTTTAATATTATAGAGTATTTATCTTTCAATATAAAGAGAACTGGAGTGTAGGACAAACATAATTTTTGATTTTAGCTTTTGTTTTTCCACTTTGCTGTTTGGTTATACAGTATTTAGGTACCAAAACTGCTTTCTTAAACTCTTAAAGACAAATTAGAAGGCAATCCTATCCCCTATCACATTTTTTTTAATTGCCATGATTATGAGAGCTGCCATCAGCAGAGGAAATTTGGTCTTGTGATGTTCTACTAAAAATACTGCTTTTAGGCTAAACAGTAAACAACAGTAAACCTACAGGTTAAAAAGTTACACTTATTTGGTTGTAAGTTAAAGAGCATGCCTTTATTACCATAATGTGGCATGTCACAACATAAGCCAGCAATTTCATTTCAATAAAATTTAATTCAGTTTTATTTTTATACGTGCCAAATCAAAACAGTTACCTCAAGAGAAGGTAAAGACCCCACAATAATACAGAGAAAAACAATCAAATGACCCCCTATGAGCAAGCACTTGATGACAGTGGGAAGGAAAAACTCCCTTTAACAGGAAAAAAAACTCTGGGCAAACCAGGCTCAGGGACCAGTTGGGAGTGAGGGGAGGAAGTAAGACAAAAGACATGGGCACTAGTCACTAGCCAAAGGACACCTAGTGTGTATATGTATGAAAGAGCTAGTCTTGGGGTTATTACTTTAAAAAAAAGTCATTTATAACACATTTCTTGTTACTTTTCTTCATAGCAATGCGATAATTAAGCAGACAAAGTAATTTGTTACACTACTCGGTACATTACTTTCATGTGACTCCATAAATGACCGTGGTCACATAATTACTATTTCCATACATCACCACAAATCCTTATACTAATAAGGACACACCTTATTAGTTTTTATGTATGAACACAAAAACTGACAACACAAAGCAAAATTGAAAGAGACTTAAGAGAGAATGCCACAGTGACTTTTTTAAAAAACATGAACACGTAGAAACGGGCTTGCTCATCCCTGCCTTTATTGTGTGTTGAAGAGGCCCTGGCTGCTGGGCTCGGGTCAGCATACACTCAGCTTTAACATCACTCTGGCTTGTTGGCTAGCTTTGTGTTAGTATGCTGTCTGTGCAGATGCTTGCAAACAGCTGAAATTCTGTTAGCAGTAGAACTTTTGTACGGAAGGCAGTTTGAAGCTTTCCTTTGCCCTTCTTGTCTATTTGTGCATTAAAAATAAATATAATATCTATAACCCTGTTCCTCAAAAGGTGTAGATTAGGGGTGTGAAACATAAGGACTGAGTCCAGCCCTGCAATGACCCCAATTCGGCCCACTGAATGGCTTTGGAAAATGTGAATGAGGGCATAAATTTTGGACTTTTAACTGTATTTTCATAACTTTTACAGCTTTTTCTACTGATGAGGCCCTCACTCATGGCCATTTACAATACACCAAAGTAATTCAGTTACAGAATTCTGTGTTTTACACATTATGTCTTACAATCTGAGCTCAAAGAGTCATGCTGACAGATTTCGTTCATTTATTACGGCAGCATTTCTTTACCATGTAGAAAGACTGAGACATAATGTTGAAATTGCTCTTTTTTTGTCTTATATTAAGATATCTAATACATTGAATGCATAATTATATTTTTTAAACTGACAGAAATTGGAATTTCACCAGTCCAGTCCACATAAGATCGAAGTGTGCTGTATGTGGCCAACGATATAAAATAAGTTTGATATCCATGGTGTAGATGCAAGTTAAATCAGCTGATTGTAGCAAAAGTGTAGGAGGAAAAAAGTTTGTTTTGATGTTTTTTTCTATCTATCTTTCTATCCATGCAGAGTGCAGATTACTGAGGAACCTTTGTAATGCAAAAAATGACATCATTTTAACTGCAATGTCATACCTGGATTTAGGAAAGGAATGTGTTACATTACCGCATTATTGAAAAATGTAATTTAATTACAGTAATGGAACATTTTGGAACATATTACATGTTACCTCCAGGAATGAGAAAAGGCTAACCAACTGACACCTACATTCTGTCTAACAATACTTTGTACAACTATCTCCCTACAAATTCTAGGGGTTACATGAAACTTTTTTTTTTTTTTTTACATTAAAAAATAAATAAATAAATAAATATAGTGGTAAGACTACACGCCTTTGGAACAGGAGTTGCAAGTTCAAGTCCTACCCGGGGCGTCTGAATCCAGTAAGGCTCCTAGGCTAGACCCCCCACCATGCTAAACCAAGCCTACCGCAGACATGAGTGAGAGACATGAATATGAAGCCATACCGGCTCGGACGTCGCCCAGATTAAGATACCGTTCTCACTCCCAAGGCGTAACATAGCGATGTTTTGTCACGTCCCAAGGCGTCACATATTATGCAAAAGGTAACTGTTCGTGTCCCTATGATACGCTCCAGATTGTGGATGGAATCCATCAGAATGACGCTCCCGGCTGTAACACACCAGTATGTATTCCAGCCATGTATTCCAGCCCTAACCCTAACCATAACCTTAATCCTAATGTTAACCACAACCTTAATCGTGTCAGATAGTGTTTTCCAAAGCAATTCATGATGAGAAAGTAAAAAAAAATGTACATATGTAGATTGATTCCAAACGGTTCTCATGTTTTCGAACACGTAACATAGAGACGTGTTGGGTGGCCGAAAGTGTAACATACTGACAATTTGTCAAAAGTGTCGGTATGTTACGTTTTGGGATGAGAACGTGTTGGGATTAACAAGGTCTGCGTCAGGTGTTGAGTAACCAGGGCACCCTGATGAGAAGTGGGCTACTGGAACAAGACGGCATCGGTGGGCAAGAGATAAAAATAGGGCACTGTTGGAATGCTACTACGCAAGTAACCCCAGCAGAAGGGGTTACATGAATAGGATGAGGGCCCTATGGAATCTTCGATATCCAGCACCCAGACTGATGGCGAAACAACTGGTAGCTCAGTGTTCCAACATCTGGAGAAAGGAACTGCTCTCATGGCTGGAGATTGACGAGGTACAATACAAATGCTATGGCAAGGGGGAGCCAGGATGACAGGTCAGGGGGGAGATATCATCACCCCCACTTGAGATTAGGTACCAAGCCCCAAGTGTGATGAAAGAAGGATTGTTGATTGCGAGAGGAACTGACCTGAAAGATAGGATCATGGCGAAGCTTGAAACCTGGATCCTCCGTAGTCCGTTACCAAGACTATGTGAAGTACCCTCAGAAGAGCTACTAGATGATGTGAATGCAGCACTATGGACAATACCTACTGCAACCATTACCAAGACTAATCAGCACCATGGCTGCAGTGATCAGTGAGATGCTTGGCTACAAGTTGAACAGCCACAATGAGCAGTACCCTCCATGGAGAAGGAGACTAGAGGCCAAGATCAAGGTAGCACAGAGGGAGGTTAGCCAACTATCAGAGCTGCAGAAAGGGCAATGAAGAAGGTGGCTAAGAAGTACAGCAAGCTGTCCGTACCTGAGGTCTTAGGAACTGCCAGGCTAAGACTCACAGCCTTGGCCTAACCGCTTAATGAGGTACACCAGAGAGATAGAAGGCAGGAGAATAAACTGGCTGTTCTCCACAGAACCATCTAACGTGTACTCTCAGTGGCAGGGGAACAATATGAAAACAGCACCACCAAGGCTGGAAATGGAGCAATACTGGAAGAGCATATGGGAGAAGGACGCAACCCATACCGGCAATGCTCAGTGGCTAGTGGATCTAAGAACAGACCACAGCAACCTCCCTGAACAGGGTCCAGAAGCCATCACAGTGGTAGACATCCAAGAAAGGGTCTCCAGCATGAAGAGTTGGACAGCACCAGGCCCCGACATGGTTCACGCCCACTGGCTGAAGAAGCTGACTGCAGTCCATGAACGTCTGGCAGCACAAATGAACCAGCTGCTAGTCGATGAGAGACACCCAGAATGGCTAACCAAAGGTCAGATGGTCCTGATCCCCAAGGACCCCCAGAAGGGACCGGTCCCATCCAACTACTGGCCAATATCTTGCCTCAGTACCACATGGAAGCTCCTGTCAGGCATCATCGCGGCTAAGATGAACAGGCACGTGAGCAGGGCAAAGAAAGGAATTGGCAAGAATACCAGAGGCGCAAAACATCAGCTACCGGTAGACCAAGCAGTCACCCGAGACTGCAAGACTAGACTGACCAACCTGTGCACTGCCTGGATTGACTACAAGAAGGCCTATGACTCAATGCCCCACACCTGGATCCTGGAATGCCTAGAATTGTACAAGATCAACAGGACCCTAAGAGCCTTCATCAGAAACTCAATGGGGATGTGGCATACAACACTAGAGACCAACTTCAAGCCAATAGCACAAGTCACCATCAAATGCGGGGATCTACCAAGGAGATGCTCCGTCTCCACTGCTGTTCTGCATAGGCCTGAACCCCCTCAGTGACATCATCGACAAGACTGGCTATGGATACGGACAATGTAATAGAGCAATTGTCAGCCACCTCCTCTACATGGATGACATCAAGCTGTATGCCAAGAGTGAACGAGACATCGATTCACTGATTCACACCACCAGGATCTACAGCAAGGACATCGGAATGTCGTTCGGACTGTAGAAGTGTAGTCGGATGATAACAAAGAGAAGGAAGGTAGTGAGAACCGAGGGGATCACGCTACTGAAGGCAACACTGCAGACATTGAGGACAGTTACAAGTACCTGGGGATCCCACAGGCAAATAGGAACCATGAAGCGGCTGCTAGGAAAGCTGCAACCACTAAGTACCTGCAGAGGGTCAGGCAAGTCCTGAGGAGTCAGCTGAATGGAAAGAACAAGATCCGGGCTATCAACACCTACCTGTGATTAGGTACCATGCTGGGATCATAAGCTGGCCAAAGGAGTAGATAGAAGCCACTGATGCATGAGGGTTTCACCCCAAGTCAAGCACCCTGAGGCTGTATGCCAAGCGGAAGGAAGGAGGCCGGGGACTGGTGAATGTCAGTACCACAGTCCAGGATGAGACAACGAACACCAACGAATACATCAGGAAGATGGCCCCAAACAACCACATGCTCGGTGAATACCTCAGGCAGCACAGACCCAAGAAAGAGGAGGAACCATTATAGAGGGATGTGACCGTGCACGGTATGTACCACCGGCAGATAGAAGAAGTGGCTGACATCCAGAAGTCCTACCAGTAGCTGGACAAAGCTAGACTGAAAGACAGCACAGAGGCACTAATCATGGCAGCATAGGAACAAGTTCTGAGCACAAGGTCCATAGAGGCTGGGGTCTGCCACACCAGGCAAGAACCCAGGCGCAGGCTGTGTAAAGATGCCCCTGAGACAATCCAGCACATAACAGCAGGGTGCAAAATGCTAGCAGGCAGGGCATACATGGAACGCCATAACCAAGTGGCCGTGGCATAGTGGCATAGTATACAGAATACAGTATACAGAAACATCTGTGCCGAATATGGCCTGGAAGTCCCGAGGTCAAAATGGGAGACGTACCCTAGGGTGGTCGAGAATGGCCGAGCTAAGATCCTGTGGGGCTTCCAGATACAGACGGACAAACTGGTGGTGGCTAACTAACCGGACATAGTGGTGATAGACAAGCAGAAGAAGACGGCCGTAGTGATAGACCTAGCGATACTGAATGACAGTAACATCAGGAAGAAGGAACCAAGAAGCTGCAGAAGTATCAAGGGCTCAGAGAAGAGCTCGAGAAGATGTGGAGGGTGAAGGTAACAGTGGTCCCAGTGGTAATTGGAGCACTAGGCACAGTGACTCCCAAGCTAGGCGAGTGGCTCCAGCAGATCCCAGGAACAACATCGGAGATCTCTGCCCGTGACTTATATACTTATATAAACATACTTGTGCACCCACACACACATATATATGTACATCGCTATTGAGAAAATACTGGGCGAGAACACCCGATCAGAGCCCTCCCTCCCTGTACTTTGCAAAAACCATATTTTTTCATACTTTCATAAAGTGTCTTACCTGTTCGCATTCATCCTTTAGATTACTGCCATCTGTGACCACAGTTGGCAGTTGTCTCTGGAAGCAAGCATTAACTCTGCTTGACTGGGAGCCATAGGAATCTTGTATTTATCATGTGCCTGTCCTGTTAACAAAGGCTTGAGCTGGTCAAGCTGTGAGGACTGCAGCTTTTATTGGTTGTTTGCAGATGCACATTGTGGATAAACCTCTAGTCTTTCACAGGAAATTGATAGGAGACTAGTGTACTAGACAAGCTGCCACTGGCTCACCTTTCACTGTACTAATATCTATATATAGTATATAGATATATAAAATACATAATTGATTCTTTTTGTAAAAGAAAGTCTAAAATCTTGACTTTTATGCATTTTACATATTTTTACACTTTACAACATTGTAATCCCAGTGGCATCCGATGTGAGCTTACTTACTTTACTTTACTTTACTACTTTTTTTTCCCTTAATTTTTTATTGCTCTTAACTTGTACTTTCTGCCGTGACCAAACATTTCCCACGTGTGGGACTAATAAAGGCTTATCTTATCTTACTGTTTAGCCTTGAATTGGCTTCACTATACTAAAACCAAGACTTCAGTCTCTCTTAATAGTACTTTCTACTTACTTTACATAAAAACAGCAATATGACAAAGTGTTAAATTAAAAAGATCAATTCTTTATTGCCTTCACATCATAGAAGTTCCAGAATCATCTTTTAATTCAACAACTTAAGTTATATTCACCACCTTAATAAATATTTGTTAAGGCTATAATCATGTACTCTAAAAACAGAAATTACTAATGTTGATCAATAATTCACATTTTAAGTAAAACTGCAATACTTTAAAAGTTAAAATCCATGTTGTTGACCTTGTTGGATTTTTATTTAAGTTTCAGTAGTTGTACTTGAACTTTTATACTTCTGCGGCAGAAAAGGGAGTAACACATGTTCATCGCCTGCCAGCGCAGCCTACTTTCTTCCTATTGTACTACTGACAAGATGACACCATATGTACATTGGGGGCGTGTTACAACTGGCATCAAAGGCTATTCTCAAAATCCATCTTATAGCACTGTCTATATGTGCATATTGCATGTTTATACAAACTACTGATACAGCGTTTGTTGACTCGGTGCTGAAACTGAATGAGCTTGGGACAGAGCCAGCCATCTTTTAATCAAGAGACCTTGACGATCCGTCCACACCACTATGTCTTTTAAAGTGGCGAGAGAAAGAGGAAGGGAGAGTGAAAATACAAACATGCACATTTTTTTGTTTGTTTTGTTTTGTTTTGTTTATTGAGCGCAGATGATTGGGCCATGTGTGTGAGGGGGAGACAGATATGGTCAGAGCCAACAAGACTAGATCAACAGATTCATTACGTTTGTTTGATCAATAACTTCCTGTGGAAGATAGATGTCTTTTGGCCTGAGCAGCTGTTCACTCTGACAATAGTCACTCCCCTCACATGATATTCCTGTGTGGTGAGGGAATTGTCATTCAGTGCATGTCTGTGCGTCATTCAGTGTATGTGTGTGTGGTCTGGGTGGGTAATTCACCGACCCCAGACAGAAACCCCCAATTCCACCTCACACTTTTCAGAAGGGTCACAGACACTAGAAGCCCTCGCTCCATGAAGCTAGAACACAGTGCACGTTTGCCTGTGTATGCATGTGTGTGCACGTGTGTGATTGTGCAATGGACTGAAACTTAAATCAGCACATGAAAGGTGTGTATCTCAGTGTTGCTTCTCCTGCTGCTCTGACAGGAAACAGACCCTGGCTGCGGTGTATGGTTTCTCCAAGCTCCCACACAGGACTCAGTTTCAAACATGGTGCAAAATTTAAAACAGAAATGCAGCATGAGTGGGAACAATAAGGCCAATGTTATGTCACTAGTTAAATTTAATGCCACAGATTACTCACTGCTGTTCCAAGTACGTTAATTTTGCATTATAAAAAAAACAGAGATAGTTTGCATGTATCAGAGCTTCAAAGGTTTTTAAGAGTTATTTAATTGTTTAATTTCCCTGTGTTTTGTATCTATTCCAATTAAATCCTCTTTTCAGTGCCTGTACACCAGGTCATTCACCCCAGCAGGAGATTGGTATTATTTGTGTGTGTAACGCAGGTCTCCCTAAACACCAAGGATCATGAGGGCTTAGACAATAACAGCACAGGGGAGGATGAGCAACAATCGGAACAAAGAGAAAGAGAGGAATTATGGCATATCTCTCAACACATTTGCACAAATGTTTTGGCTAGACTAGTTGAGTCTTCTCTGTCATCACTAATCACCTAACAATAAATCCCTGTGCAGCTCTCGGTAGGGAAGTAAAGATCTAGAGAGATGACTCTGTCTGCAAGCGAAGGGTGCCTTTTACACAGCATTTTCAAACATTCACTGAATAATGAAAAGAATGGGTTGAATTTGGTTTTCTGGCAGTCCATCATAGAGTTTTTCTCCACTGTGGTTCACAGTGAACCATAGAATAGGTCAGCATCTTATTGGATTTTCTGTTTTGTTGAACATTTTCTGCCAAGTTGAATTTCTACTTCGACAGCCGAGCTTGCGCGCAGAATTTGCGTCAGAGAATTTTCTGAGCTTTTCCATTTGCTCTGTTGCTACAGTACAATGTGCGGCCACGTAATGGACACAAGACACTGCTCAGCATGTCTGAAATGAAGACAACGCTGTAGTTCCTAATGAGGCCGAGGAGTGATCGCTCACAGCAACAATGTGCTGACAGAACTGACCAACGCTGAAGCTCCAGAGGTGGACCAGCGCGCTGACTGATCTCTTTAACTCTCAAGGCTTTCAAAATGAGCCTCTATGCTCAGCAGCGTACTGCTGGGCTTTTTAACACATGTTTTTCTTCACAGTGAGGAAAAGTCAGCAAATTCCAATAAACATTCTTGTATACTGGAATTATCAGCTTGGTTTAGGCTGAGCTATTCTTACAGGGTTTACCCTCCCAAATAGGACAAAAATGTGAAAATGAGATAATTCTCTATCATTCTCATGGAGCATTTCCTGGCCAGCTTTTTGCTTTAGTATTCTGTGAAGTTCTCGTCTTTCTCACGACTCCGTGTCCAAGGCACCATTGTGCTCCAGAGCTTCAAATGTGGTTACATTTCCTGCAGGCTGTTAAAACATAAACAACCAGTGCATGCCGATTCCCATATTTCTGGTTTTGAATAGGGTTTTCATGCTTGGGAAACACAATCAGATGCAAAATGACAGAGCAAGCATCAGTATTGAAACCAGTATGGAGTGATGTGTTTGGCCACTTTGGTGCAGTAGAAATGGACTGTAAAACAAAACTGACCCATTAAGTATTTCTGGTTGGGAAGAAAGGACTCTCTTTTGAGGATGCCGATGTTCACATTTTATACAGAGAAGACAGATAGTGTTAGAGACGAGTAAAGGAGGCCATCTATGTCCACTGAGGATGACCATCATTTAACAGAGGTGGTGGCTTACGACACCAGCCACCTACAATGCAATCCTGAGATCCCTTCCCAGGTGTCTCACTCTCCTTTCACACCTTGCTTCAATTGACCTCAATAGCACACACGATGGTGGGCTGAGCAATGTCCCTCAGAGGTTTCACCTGTCGGCCCCGGTGATGGCAATGACCTGTGCCTTTTTTTTCACATCTTGGCTCATGTGAAGACTCGCTCGATCAATAGTGGGTTAATGACCCCCAGGACTACCTCTAACGGGACAGCCCCCATTAGGGGTTAATTACCTGCGTCTCTCCACCAGTTGTTCTAGAACTGAAGAATCTTCTTGGATGAGAAGTGATTGTCTTAAACCTAAAGAAGTCCAGTTGTCGTCTAGTATGTTCTTAGTCGGTTCGTTGGCATTAGATAAATGATATGCGTGTCTCTGCTTTACGCCTATAAGTTTATTAATGCAGCTTGCTAAACAAGCTTAACACTTCACCTTTTCACTGATAAAAGGCAACTTCTGGCTTCAAACATGGTGGCAGCCAAAACACTGACATCAAAATTTAAAAATGTTGAGTCCTCCATCTCACAGTATCTACTTCCATGTTTTATACTGTCTTTTTACCTATCAAACATTTTAATGTTTACAGTTGGCTAGCTGTCCACTCAAGACATTTAGACTTGACTGAAAAAAAGTAATTTCAAGATGAAAGCTTTACCAGCGCTCATGATATTACATGCCGTCTAATCACTGTGGAAGAACTCATGTTTAAGTGTTGTGTTATCTTGAGTATGGAGGGGGCGGAGGGTATGCTGTTTAATGATGGTCCCCTTCCCAATTTCCTCTTAATGAAATAATCCCCATCTACCTGTAGCGATACACCACTTTTTTGCCTGGAGTGGTGTCTGAAGATTAAATTAGAACCATCTTGTAAATCACCGAGTGAGACAGAATATTATGAGAACAGTGAATGTGTTTTTTTTTTTTTCCTCAGGCAGGCAGGTTTTCATCTGAAGTTCTTGTGTCAAACATTTGACCTTTTTGCTAGTTTTTTTAGTGTCAAGGATTTTTAGGTACTCAAGAGCCACAGTCTGCTTCCATGGAAATATGGTTTGAGGGCATGTCCATCACTGCCGAAAGGGTGACCCAGAATACCCAAACACACCCTGCCCAATCGTATTAAAATTCTTCTGCATGGCACACACATTCCACTTTATTCTGGTCTATAGATGGGAAGGGTACCTGTTGCTACGAAACACCAGCCAAACACAGGGGTCAGACAAGCGTGTCTGTGTCATTCCTAACATGACAGTGGTTTGCCATAAATCTGTACCGGCGTGGTAATAATACTCCTGCGCAGTGGGCGTGGCTGGCGTTTGGCTCTGTGATCGCTGGTTGGAGCCCAGTCTGGCCCACACTCACAAATGGGGAGGCAACACAGGAAACTGGGGCTTCCAGTAAAAACATGTAATTAGAAACACATTGACTGGGAGCTCTGGCATGATACACCCATCAGGAAGGGAGAGACACATGCAGGCAGGGATGCACGTGGGTTTTTTAAAAATTTTTTTAAGTGATTGAAGTGGAGGACAAGATCACTGGGTCACTGGGAAAGTCCCATGAGAAAATCCAGTGTTGTAAGACTAAAATGGAAAAGCAGAGACATGGACTGTGACAGGCGAGGCATGTTGTTACAGACACAAGCTTAAGACAGCAGAGCGATAATCAAAAGCAGGGACATCTCAACACCCAGTCTGACCTGTCAGCCACTTTAGTTTGATATGTGGCAGACAATAATATTCCACTGTTGCGAATCCCTACTATTACTACTGTTTACAAGATGCAATATAAACGCCACTGTATTTAAGATTGCGTCAGTATGGCCTGGAGGCCTCGCCACTAAAGAGCAGACGGTGCGTAGCACGAGCTTCGCGGACAGCGTGGGCCTCAGCGTGGTCGGGCGGCTCAGGCCATGCCCTGCGTGGCCATGTGGTGAACCAAACTCCAGAGGGAAAGCCAGTTAACCCGGCCACATGTGATCTGAGAATCCTCACTAACCATGCTCCCCTTAAAGCATGTCAGCAGCTCAGAGACATCCTGCAAGTTTATATTCATGTCCAGTGGAGCTAAAATGTAATTCAATGTGACTACCAGAAATTAGTTAATAGTTATAAAATTAAAAAAAAATTTAAAAAAAACGCACACCATCTAAAATGTGAAGTTTACTGCAGCATACTGCAATATTTGTATGACTTGAGGAAGCCAAATGCACATGTGGCAAGATTTACCAAGTTTGAGCAACACACAGAGCTCTCCCACTTCAGTACAATTCTCACAGTCATATCCTGGGATACCAGATAGCCTCTGCACAGGGACAGATGTGAGAAAGAGTCCCTACATCCATAGAGAGAAACCATCAGAGGCACTCTTTAGTGTGTGGCTTTACAGATCAGGCAAGTGGTGACTGTGGCTTCAGAAAGGGGGGGGGGGGGGGGCCTTAAAATGTT
>VVHJ01004223.1:13662-27662 GCA_015107715.1 Tylochromis polylepis | reverse complement strand
TTAGCCTTCACTCCCAGCAGACTGCCAACCTAAGAATAGGGGATAGATTAACAACAAGAAGTGAACACTTTTAATCAACTCTCCTCTTTTTCTTGTACCCACCTCCACCTTAAGGTCAACAGTCTACAAACACGTAATTACAAAGAGTAGAGGAAATGGATGTTTGATAGGTGATGAGGTTTTATTCATTTTAAAATACAAAGGTGTGAAGTGACAATTCACAGTCTCAGAATAAACTGCTGGAAAACGGGCATTAATCAGACTGGGAGTAAATGGAAGTAGATGGGGAAAAAAACAGAAAAGAAGTGCACTTTTATTGAAATACATGAAGTTCTGGTTTGAACTATGATTAAACAGGAACAATGTAAACACATATTTTAAGGCACAACACCCTTGGGACAGTTATATGAAACCATACTCAACAATTCATTCCCAGAGTCAACAGAAACAGTACTTTGCATTTTCTATTCGTCCCAGATTTGGGAAACATTTGTCCAGAAATCCGCGGCACAGAAATGGCAACAGGCTTTAAGCACCACTGGTTTCCATACAACAGGGCGTGGGAAAAGAAGGAACTGCTCAACCCATTCCTTAAGGTAAAGATGACGGTCAAACCCAACAAATCCATCCAAAAACAGATCTAAAGAACGATGCAATAACAACATGTTTACACTCTTCAGCTATCATGTATTATATTACGACTATTTAGGAGCCAATTCAGATTTTCTAGGTATTTTCAGAACTCTGGTTTGCAACTCATAATGCCATGGCATGCTTCTAAAAAAAATTACAGTACATCGGAACATGCTTGGACCTCAGACTGCACTTAAACAACTGACATGGACATCTTGACGCCAATCATTGTCCTGTTTTAAGGCCTGTAATTCACCATTATGGCCACTAGAGTTTGTCATTTTTGGAGCCAAAAATTTCCATATTTGGCTGAAAGAATAGAGTGTTAAGTTATCTGTTAAGTTGACGTCCAAATTCATAGATTATGGATATAGATAAATAAACTACTAGATTTTACTCACCGAAAGCGAAACAGACTTCTGTGCCACAGACCGGGCTGTGCAATTTGTCAGATAATTGCATTAAAATACTCAAAACAGCACCAACACCACAAATATGGTCCGAATCTAGTTTAGTGGCGCCATTTTATCTGAGGCCTGCAGGTTTTTTTGTCACTTCGCTGGCTTTATTTTTCTGCCCTTGAGACTCATGCTTTGTTTTGCCCCCCCCCCGAACAAATTGGTTTAACATCCAACAGGAAAATATGCAGAACATGTAGAAAGTGTACAGGTAAAACTAAAGTGCACAGAAAGGTTTTTGGTCACAACTTGTCTTCATCATTTGGCAACTGGCCACAACTGTACAGTAAGGTATTCAGATATCATGTTGTGGCAGTATGTACAGTAACACTGGTTAAGAGTTAAGAAAGACCGGAGCAGACACAGAGGCTCCGAAGGCAGATCAAACATATCTGGGATTCTGTTTGTTCAGATCTCCAAAAACATTATGGGAACAGTATGACCAAAAGAAAGTACAAATGCACAGTCAATGTTTCAATTTTGAAATACTCGCCTTAATCTTTTCCATATCCTACATGCATGTATCATTATTAGCAACATTTCTGCTATCGTTCTATCTGCATATCATCTTGGCGCACAAGACTGAAGTTTATCTGAAGAACAAGATCTCATTTTTAGTCAGTGCTTCCTTAATTGGCTCTAGCTCTCCGTTTCCCCGTGGACATTCTCCATATGTACTTTGAGGTAGTCGTTCCTGGTGAACTTCTTGTGGCACAGCTGGCACTCCGCCATCGGTCGGTTGGGGTTGTGTGTCAGCTTGTGTCTGCTGAGCATCTTCTTCAAGCTGAATGAAAGGTCGCAGACCTACAGAAAACAACAAATATGGGGTTATAGGAGTCGTAATTACACTATTTAAACACACTTTATTTAAAACTGGCAATATCTGCTCACTGTAGAGCCTCAGTAGAAGAAAAGAAAGAAAAAAAAAAAGGGACACGCACTTGGCAACAGAAATGTCTCTTTTCTCCACACTGGTAGCAGGGGGAGGGGAGATGCACGCAACTTAACATCCATCTTAAATGAGGCATTTTACACTGTACAAATGACTTCAGGGCCCTCTATCAATCAGGATAATCCGCCAATTGCTGGCGTTCAGCTGCAGTTTAACATACAGCTTGGAGAATCGCAGCATGCGTCCTCCTCGCTCCATCTGCGAAGAACGTCAGCGCTATGAATTACATTCAGAAAATCTCACAGACGGCTTGCATCTGTGGGTGAACGGCAAAAATAGAAGCTATGAATGAAAACAGCAGAACCGTCACATGATACCGTTTCAGCAGTTTATCAGGCGGACTTCCACATTTTCGTTGATGCGCTATCATGTTGTTGTTTAAGTTGCTCCGGCAATCTATAAATCTGCTGCTGCGTCAGGAAAAATATTTTCAATTTTACAAAGTGAAAGAGGGACAGCAGCTGATGAGAGAGAGAGAGAGAGAGAGAGAGGGGCCTCCACTTCTCATGGTAACCCAGATGTTGCTTGATGCTTCGACAACATTTTAATGCTGTTTTGACAGACGCTGCATTCAGAACCCCTCCAGCTCGTCTGGAAAATGTTCCTGGGACTGCGTGATCTCTTTGTCTGACTCAAAATCCACCCCAAAATAAAATCCACATGTTATTTCTATTACTTCTAATAGTTTATACGTTGAATTATTTACATGAACACGTCTCTTCCAAAGCTGGGAAAAAGAATCCAGATGAACGCTTGATGCTGCCGAGAGACACGTTCCAGTGATGCTTCACTGGAGATGAACGGGATACTGATTGTGTGTCCTTAAACGACAGCTGTAGACGATTCTCGGTGAATATGGGTGCATATGTTGTTTCAGAATTCAGTGATGTTGTGGACAGAGGATGAGTGGCATGCTGAAGCTCAAATGATAATTTAAGAATCCAGTCTGGTGCTTTAAGCTTTGTTTGAATAAGACACGCGCGGAATCTACAGTTACGAGCTTAAAGTACTCTGCGTGACTTCACCGTCCACATCAAAAGTCAACAGAAACGGGATAACAGAAGTTCCATCAGTTTGAAATCTACTGAGCTTTTGTCTTGAATGTCCCCAGACTTTCAACACAGGGCAAATCCACGTGAGTCATATTAGCGTCAAAGTTTTAGTCAGTGTCTCGTTTTAGTTAGATCACTCACCTTATTTCTTAGTGTTGAACCTTTCCCTGTATTTCCTGTGCTAGTGTTGTTTTATTTTCTTTGTACATTTTGGCGTATTAACTTCATGTCTTTGTCTTTTTCCCTCCTAGTTTCAGTGTTTCTAGACTGGTCTTTTGCCATCTGTAGTTTTAGTTCACCTTCTGTTTGCTCCACCTGCCTGTCCTACATTTGGAAGCATATTAGAGCGTTTATGTCGTTAGCATAAATTTGCTCTATATTTGCTTCAGCTTGAGCCCAATGGTAGCATTTTAGGGTGTACGGTAACAATGTTCGAGTCCACGTTCTTTTGTTGAACTTCAGGCTAAACTACATTTGCAATCTTTAAACATTCATATTTCACATGACTAGAATGCTTTACATATGCATTATCAACTCCATATGGCTAACTAGTGTGAGCAACATGAAAACATGCCATAGCTTATCTTTATTACATGATGCAGGTTACTAATTCTTACTCTTTCTCATTTCATATCCCTGTAGCCAGTTTTGGCAGGTGGGGATCAGACAACCGGGGTCTCTGCCCCAGACCACCACCAAATCCACCCAACCCTTACAGCAGGGCGGTGGGCCTGCAGGAGGGGAGTGTGTTTTGGACATATCGTACCATAAGAAGGCTCCTGGGCAGACTCCGGTCACACCTGAGAGGTTATGTCTCTCAGCTGGCTTGAAAATGCCTCTGTGCTCTACCAGAAGAGCTGGTGGAGGTGGCAGGTGAGTGGAAGATCTAGGCATCTCTGCTTAGACTGCGCGGATTAGTTGCAGAAAATACAGTTGTGATCTGAAGTTTCCATTCAATCAGACACGCCAAGCTCTTTTAACTTCTTGATAGTACCAATACTCGGAACCATGGGATAGTCTCAGTAACGCACTGAAGATTAAGGAGAACTGTGGGAAGGTCACTTGGAGCCATTTCTAAACAACTGCAGATTCCAAGATCAAGAGTTCAAATAACTGTATCTAAGTGCAAGTTGTTCGAATGTGTCACCCTTTTTTCAAGGTCTGGAAGAAGACTGAAACTGTCACCCTCAGATGAGAGGAAACTGGTTAGGATGATCAGGAACAATACAGGAACCACCAAGGCTCAAGTATGCTGGAAACTGCTGGAACAGCGGGAACACTATCCACAGTGAAATAACTTTAAATCTCCATGGACTGAGCAAGTGCCGACCAAGACTGACAACTTCAAGCTCAACTGAAATTTGCAGCTGCCCACATGGACATGCCTTCTGGAGAAAATATGGTCAGACGAGACAAAGACTGAGCTATTTGGCAACAATGATACGAGGTATGTTTGGAGGAGTAAAGGTGAAGCTTTCAAACATAAGATCACTGCACCAACTTCCAAGCATGATGGTGGTAGCACCATGCTCCCAAACTGTTTCGCTACCAGTGGAGCTGGGACATTGTGCAAAGTGGATGGAACAATGAAGAAAAGGAACTAGCTCAAAATTCTACGCCTTCACCTCGAATCAACTTAGAAGAAACTGGGAAACAGTTGAGCTTTTGATAACGATCCCAAACACACATCAAAACTGTAAAAATCAGGCTGACATTAAGCCCCATCCTCAACCCAACTAAAAATTGGTGCATTATGCTTAAAAGCGGAGTCTATGCCAGGAAACAACCAATTTAAATGAACCCTACAAATTCTGCCATGAAGAGTGGTCAAATATCCAGCCAAAGCTCTGCTAACAAAACTGTCTTGCTAAGGGACATTTAACCAAATATTAGTGGGGATGTATGCATCTATACTTTTGACCCTGTGTGGATGAATTAAAACCCGCAATAAATTTAAATTTGTTGTCCCAATTCTTGTTTTTTAGTCATTAAAAATATATGCCGTACAATCATTCCACCCTGGAGAAAGTACAGTTCAAAGAAATCATTAAAAGCCCCGAATTAACATTCAGGCTCGTGATGAGTGTACAGAAACTTCAGACCACAACTGTGGATGGATGGACGGATGGATGGATGGATGGATGGACGATTTGCTGATGCTAGCTAAAGCAGTGGAAAACTGGCCTCCTTGATGAGACCGTGAACATTTGTGTCATGATTTCAGTCTCGTTTTTAGAAATCCAAAGAGGATAAAAAAAAAGAAAAAAGTTACATTCCTAATTTTGAAAAAAGGCATTTTCAGCTCCTGTTTGTTGTGTACTGATGAATAAGCAAGAAACACTAACTGCGTTTCATACTGAAATCACTTAAAAACCTCACAATTATTAGGCAAGTTTTAAATAACATCTCTTTTTCTGCGATTTCAAAGAGACTGATGTATATTTATTCACGACAGACACGAGAGATAATGATGTTCTTGGAAAGTGTTAGTCACACTAAACCGAAACAATATGTGTAGCATCTGTGTGTACAGATTTGACTGTTATGACTAGCAGAAGCAGCTTACATGAATGAGTGTCTCTGTGACCAGGTCAAATCAACAGAAAAAGCTACAACAAAATAACTTTCTTTTCCAAGTCTGTAAACCGTTGCTTGGAAATAATAAAGCAATTGTAATGTTAATCATGTGTAATGGTGTCCGGCGCCCCAGACTACTGTATTGTTTAGCCAGCACCATAGTTTGGCGAGTTCAATTTCCAGGAGATTTTTCAGTTTGTTTCCCAGGACAGTTGTGGCTTTATAAATAGTCTCCGTAAAAAAATTGGACAAAAACAAAAGCAGAGAGGAAATTCTGTCGCGTGTTCGCTCCTCAGTCTCTGAGAATAATTATTAATCCTGCAGCATTATAAGCCGAGAGTAATTTCTCCCTCTGATCCTCTAAATGTGTTTATGTGAATCAGCCCACCGGGCCCCTCGAAAGAAGAACGATCACTATCTGCCTCTAAGTGAGCCCCGACTCTTCCGCACATCTGGCCTTATGCCAGCACGCTATCACATTTACACACATCGATTTAAAAACAAGAAAGAACAGACGTTGGTACGGAGGACCAAACCCGCCAAAATTTTTAAAAAGACCGATAAATTGTTTAAAATGCAATTAAATTATGAATTAAATATGATATAAATTGATATTTCTGCTTTAACTTGGGTTTTTTGTTTGGTTTGGTTTTTTTTGGGGGGGGGGATAAATTTTGTAACAATTCCCCGTATCTCCATTGTATTTATTGATTTTAATAGCTTATACTTAATTTACTGAGTCATTTATTTCTAAATTCATATATTTTAGGCAGTTACAGCCTTCCACAGAGCTGGGCACTCACATCACATTGAAAAGGCTTCTCTCCTGTGTGGGTCCTCATGTGCTCATCCAGTCCTCGTTTCTGACTGAAGGCCTTGTTGCACTCACTGCATTTATACGGCTTCTCCTGCAGCGAAAAACACACAAAGGCACAAATTTAAAGAGGGCACTTTGTCTGTCAGTGCACAGCAGAAAAATACATTAAACAATAATTCACCAGCTTTGGTCGCATATGGACAAAATCTGGAGGGAAAAGTGTAATGACAGACATATGTACAAACAGGCGTGCACAGCACAGTGGAAAACACAATAAGATGTGGAAACACATACATTCACCTTCACGCGCTGATGTTTTCTCACTTCTCACCACAGTGGTCTCCCTGTGCGTTTATGAAGATGTGAAATGAAAGATTGTACAGTGCCTGCAGTAGGGAGGAAATGAGCACCATAGAGGCCATCAAAAACATGTGGATTCCTCAAAAGAGTAAGGAAAACAAAGGAGAGAAAATCTCTTTGAACGCGTATCGGTGCACTGGCACTCTGGGGCTGTAGAATATCACTCCTGCGTCTCCACACCTCATCGGTTTACCGAAGAACATTTCCTCTATGCCTTTCGGAGGCCCGTCTCACTGTCAGTCAAAGCAGCTATATCGCAGTGGGTGTGTTCACAGAAATCTCCCAAGTATGTCTGTGTGTGTGTGTATGTACAGTTGAACGGTAGTGCTCCCCACTTCGAGGGGAAACAGCGGTGACACCTAAAAGACTTGAGGAGAAATAAGACGCATGTAGATAGCGAGGAGCTGTTTCCCAGTGTCACTCTTTGGAAAGCTGTTTTTGACGAGTCTGGCTGATAGCAGCGACTCTACCCGTTTGAAGCTTAGTTGTCATGGGAACAGGGTGAATGCAGGAAGTAAGGGTCCTGGGAAAGGCACTATCATGTGGGCGGGGCGAGGAGCGCCCAATGACACAGGATACAAAAGGAGGTAAAGATCAGGTCCGCTGCATGAGCGCCTGTGAGCGGCTTTAAGTATGCAACAGTTTGTGTGAATGTGACTGAATAAAAGGGACAATAAAGCTGGGTCTGGGCGTGTGTGTGTGTGTGTGTGTGTGTGTGGGCGAGAGACCACCGTCTCGAGGAAACAAACTCTGTCTTGATCAGTGTGATGCAAATTTCCACTTAAACCTGCAACCATAACAAGTTCACTTCTTTTTCCAACAGGTTCGGAGGGTTCTTCTATGAAAGACTGAAAAGTGTGAGAGGTCAGTGTTCAAAGGTCCAGAAACACATGGATGGACTTAAGTGATGTGGTGTACCCAGAATGCATCACTATGACCCCGGTAACATCGAACATCTGTACCTGGTGACCTTCACTCTTCAGCAGCTGTTCCCCCTTTGACATCTGACCTGGCCATTCTTCTGAATCTGACCACTCTCCCAAAAAAAAAGTGCACATCTACGCATGCAAGGATGGAGTCTTGTTTAATTGCTCCAACAGAGCACATCTACTCGTATGACATTTTAAAAGCCGGTATTTGTAAAGCAGCATGCCAACAGCACGTTGTTGTACTCGATTAGGCTTCAGGCTCCAACCAGATATCAACAAACAGTCCATTGTAGGTTTGAATGGTTTTCAGACATGCTAGCAGCACGGCTCCAGGCTGTGTCAGTCTGCCAGTCTGTCTGCGTGGTTGTTTTTTTCCTCCCCTTTGATCGAGAACGGAATATCTTAACAAATACTGGATGGAGTGCCATGTTCTTTTGTGCAAACGTGCGCTGTCCTTTTTTCGTCTCGAACCACAATGAGATCGTATTCTTGTGGTTCACAGTGAAATGCCAAAAAAAGAAATCTCACTCAGGCCTTCGTGATATTATGGCGTTAATCAGTATTAGCTGGTCCAAAATTTGCAAAAGTGCAGTGTCAGCTTTGAGCTAACTTGCAAAAACTGAGTTGACTAAGATGTTGCCCAGAAAACACGGAAAAACTGAACGTATTCGACATCGTTCATTTTGTGGTTAAACATAAAATAGCTTTAATTATAAAGGTGATAACATTATCAAAGTGACAAGCATGTCACGTAAATCAGAAACGCGTGTTTGCCGGACATATCCCAACAGATCTGTCATTAACACAACATGTCATGTTCCAACAGAGAGCTATTAATTTCATATTATTTTCTATGTACGCATTTTTTTTCTTGTGTCTGTTTTTACATTCATTGTCTATAGACTGTATTCGTATAACTTATAACTTTTGTGAAACTGTTTGAGGTAATCCATGATGAGAAATTACAGTCTTGGGCTAAAACATTTTTAAAAAACTTCCTTCCTTGGAAAAAAGAACATCCCACCTTAAATAAAGAGGACCGATGATGCACATTTTCCAGCTCTCGCTTTTTCTTGATCTCTCCTAGAGTAGCTTTGCATGATTAATTATTAAAGTTATTCTTCATTTATCTTTTGGATGGAAGATCAATCCAAAAGATTAATAATTCAGAACCAGGAGAAATTATATCTCTTAGCTGGCTTGAGAGTGCCTAAGTGTAGCTCCCAGATGAGCTGGAGGAGATGTCCAAGGAGAGCAAGGTTGGGACCTGCACAGTTAGTGGACGGATGAATGCGTGTGTTAATGAATGAATGAGCTTGATGCACCCGCTCAGGTCATCCGCTATCTTAAACAAACAGTTTTAACTCAACTCCATTTAATTCTACACATTTTTTAAATCCAAATTTTCTTCCATCTCAAGTTTATTTATAAAGTGCCTAATCACAACAACAGCTGCCTCAAGGCACTTTATATTGTAAGGTAAAGACCCTACAATAATGTTAATTGCATTATTATTTAATATTCGTTTATTATTAAGTAATAATAAATTAATTAGCGCTATCCTCTTTCCTTTGACATCGCACAGAGCCAAGAGCAGCAAAAGAACGAGAGCTCGTCTCACATTAATTAGCTGTACATTTACCGACCTCACTATTTGACACTTGGCCATGTTTAGTATGAGCATCCACACTGTCACAATACATATTAACAGAAACTAAAGAAAAGCATAATCGATCGCCTCCGAGACTCGCGCATGAATCAGGCAGAGCTTATGCTCTTTGGGAAAAAGTGAAAGGGGCCAATTTCAAAAACGTATATGTAAAGCATAAGCATTTAGAAAATGGGAAACGGGGGAATTGCAAATTCTCTCCCATACGGCTAAAAAAAATGACCAGCAAGTGTTTCTGTAACCGCAGAACAAACAGCCATATCGGTTTTCATCCAAGATCAAAATTTTTTTTTTTTTTAAATCCTTTAACTTCCAAAATATCGTCATCAGACGTGTTCCACTCTGGTTTGCAGATGATGCAGTCTGCGGTATAAACACATGGCACACAATCTCCAGTCACATCCATCTCACATCATCTGTACATTAACGGTGAGCTGCAGCTCTTTCAGCCAAATGACATTAATTTTTCTCAACAGTGACTTCATCTGCCTCTGCTGTGTGTAACTGTTCAGCCCATTCCTCAGAGCGCCGTGAGCGAAGGCAGATCTGGGAACACTGGGAACAAAACATCAGTCAGTTTAATCAGCTGCACGCTACAAAATCCTACCTGCGTGTTCTTACTGAGTCACAGCAACCTGGGCAGGTTACCGTCGTTATCGGCGCAGTGTAACAGAGCGATGTGCTCTGGACGGCATTAAAGAAGAACAAATCTTTGAAATTAACTATGCTGACAAGGCTTTGATTGTCACAGTCATAGTTGTATAAACTGATGATGGAAGTCCATGATGAAACACATATTAGGTCTCATTCGTCAAAAGTGACACTAACGCACACATCCAGATGCTTACAAAGAGCTCATGGAAAGTGTCGCTTTGGCAGAGAACTTCAGTGGGTTGAGAAATGACGCAGGAAAATGAGCCGTGTCCCAGCACAGGAAATGACCTCATGACATTTAAAGGGAAGCCTACCTTTTCTTTTCCCCACCCCAAACATGGCCTCACTTTGCAATTACATGTTCACGCCATAAAACAAATGCTTGTTATGAATTTTCTACATCCTCAAACAGCTGTGTCTGTTTATAATGAAGTAAAAAAAAAAAATAAAAATCTCTGAATGTGTTCAACCAGTGCAAGCAATTTTTTTCCAATTCTCTCCCCTGTCTGTCACTACACCACTGCTGCCTTTTTATCCAAAGGCCTTACTGGACAAATTATGAAACTGGTGGTTATTGCCCTATAATTAAATTTACGGGGAAAGTCACATATGTTCGACGCGGCGCTCTCACACTGTCTTGCAGTAGGCAAGGCGTGTGAGAGTTAATTCATTCTTCACGCAAACGCTGCACTTTACGCAGCGGCTACACAAGAAAAACCCAAAGCGTGCACTCGAGGTACACCTGGAACAGAGCCGGCATCCCATTCACTCTGTGTCTGCACCTATTCACCGTCTTATCATCTTTTATCTAATCTGTCTGAATTATTCATGGCAGGTCAAATGTCTGTTAAGCAGACATCACATATGCTGATCTAGTTCCTTTTTGAGGTCAAAAAGAATAATGTCAGCCACCTGGTTGGTTTGTTAATAATATCAGTGAAGCTACAAAAACACTCTGTTCACAGACAGACAAGCAAAGACAGTCTCTACGTGCAGCCACACAACCCTGAAGTCGGGCAAAAGATCTGCTCTGGGATGCGGCAGTGTTATATACAGGAAGTGCTAATTGGGCCATCCAAGTGCAGCTTTGAGATAACCGACCACTGTTTCAAAACTACCAGTAAATGCAGACGGTATAAAGTCAAAGTCAAAAAAGGTCACGTTTAATGACTGCGGTGGACTATTTTGATCAATTTGGCCTTGCAGACATGTCTAGCTGCCTGTTTGGGGACACCTGCCAATCACCCAATTTTTTATTTTATTTTTTTTTTTTAATGCTTTGATGGAGCCTGTAGGGATCGACTCTCTTTTGGAACTAGCTACATGTGGCGCCTCATGTGCAGTTTTTTCAGCTTCCCTGTTGGCTTCATTTTTCAGCTCTGGCTCTTTGGGCATCACCATAATTTCGTCTGGGACAGCCCAGAGTATACCAGCTTCATTTCGTGTACAAGGGTTAGTATTGACGAACAATACAAAACTATGAAACACAGGAAAGAAAAATTCCGTAAGAAATGGAAAAACTTACACGAGTGTGTGTGCGGATGTGCATCTTCAGGCCATCGTTCTTGCTAAATGCTTTGTCACAGTAGGGGCACTGATATGGGCGCTCACCTAGGAAAGGAACAACATAATACATCATATTCGTGAGATATCATATATGTATATGAATTTAATACTGGAGTAAACGGTTTTTGAAACTCACACGTATATCAGTGAGGCATCACTTGTAAAGAACCCCACAAAGAAAATATGAAACAACATGTATGCCGCTCACCTTACGGCTAGCGCTAGCAACACAAAGGTCGGGCTACCATCAATGCAACAAGGAGCGTGGGTAAGTATGCATGCAACACGTGCAAATAAGTGGAATGAAAGAACGCCTTCGTGTGCAGCCTCTAAATCGGGACCATCAAACATGTGACTAATCTGGCCCACTGGATGGCTTTGGAAAGTGTGAAAACTACAGTGGAGTCCTCACACTGCTGTTCCTAGAGTGGTGACGATACGCATTACGTTGGAGCAAAACTGGGTGGGAAAATGAAAGGTATTTTTAGATATAGACAGGTTCATTTGCCTAACTTGTGATTGGTCTTAGCTGACAGGAGTAGCACCAGGTGTTGTCTTCCCATGTGCTTCTAGGTTAAATATGCTGTTCATTTAGAGATGCTCTTCTGCATACCTTGATTGTAACGTGCGGTTAGTTCAGTTGCTATTGCCTGGCTATTAGTTCAAGGCAGTCTGACCATTCTCCTTTGACATCAAGAAGCCATTTTCACCCAGAGATTTTGTCTTTTTTACACTATTCTCTGTAAACCCTAGAGGTGATTTGGGGTAAAAATCCCAGTAGATCAGCAGGTTCTGAAATACTCAGACACCAAACAGCCATGTCATGTTTAAAGTCATTTAAATCACTTTTTCCCATTCTTATCACTTCCCCATTCAGACCATGTCTCTCTCTCTCTCGCTATATAGATATATATATATGTATGGAAAGAGAGAGAGAGAGAGAGAGAGAGAGAGAGAGAGATACACTGTATATTATGCAATTCTTTACTGGTCTTGTGATCACGCTGGGTTTTATTTCTCAAAAACTAACCCTGCTCAATCATATATTCTGCTGCTTTTGTCCTATCCAGTAAACGGTCTTATTGACCTGCTCTAATACAAATTTTACCTGGTTACTCATGAAGAACTTATCATTCATTGTGATGCACACGGCCGTTCCACTGCAGAGCTAAAGCTTCTGTTGGCTACATTTCATGGCTCGCTATCTGAGCTTCGACTGGCCAACCGTTTAGGAGCACATCACAGTCAACGTGGCTTCTCTTGGTTGGATCAAAAACATTCAAGCCAACCTCCTACAGATCCTATCTGAGTGCACACCGCTGACGACAAAGAGAAAGTGACAAGCTGTCAGTCAAACGGTTCACTGACACATGGATCTGTTTACCTTGCACTGATCCACGGGCCAGATAAGAGTCACAGAACTGATTACTAATCTATAGAAGGGATATGAGGTAACCTATAGGACTGTGCTGAAATTAAAGATTCTGACAGGATAATACAGTACAAAAACTGACAAAAACAAAAAAAAGCGGGTTCAATAATTGCTTAATTTATTTCATACTCTGCAAATGAAAGATTAAATTCACCCGTATGTCTAGAAAAGTGATACATCAGGAAATCACAGTGATCTAGATTTTTTTCTCCCTGTAAAACTGAGCGACTCTTGGCTGAATATATATATATATATATATATATGCATATGCATGCCTGCAAGTGCTCACAGTACTATTTAATGGAACACTATCAAAAACAGATACCTAAAGCTACACATTTGTTATTCATTTCTTCACTACAAGCATCTAATTTCTTATCGGCTTCACAGTAATCTCTCTTTAGTGAATAATTGTTGAACAGGCAAGCAAGAAATTTTATTGATGGGGGAGATGTTTTACCCCTTTAAGTAATAAGGTTAATTAGCCGTGTTTCCTTGGGATTCAAAATGCAGAGATGCTTATTAAGTCAGAAAATCCATCTCGGGAATAGAAGAGGAATATTATCCTACCGCTGTAAACATGACTGTGTTGGAGTGATTTTGTGCTTCTGTTTCTAGCATTAGGTCCAACTCCGTTTCAACAATCACGATATGAAAGCTTGGGCAAGGTACAGCAATTATCCAATGGCCATTTTTTGTATTATTTTTTTAAAGGCTAAGTTACAAAAACAAATGGTCGAGGGCTGTATTCTTAACACATCCTACAAAGCCTGCATCTTTCAACATTAAAGCTACAACAGCTGTCATGTACCAAACATACAAATTGGCCTCTAAACACACCATAACACCCCCCCCCCCCCCCCCCCCCCCCAAACGATAAAAAAAAAAAACAACTGAAACA
>VVHJ01004223.1:0-11631 GCA_015107715.1 Tylochromis polylepis | reverse complement strand
TCCAATTTTTAAAAAAAAAAACAAAAAAAAAAAAAAAGCACATTGAATATTAGTTTTCTGGCACGGCCATCTGTGTAGTTATACAAATGTTACAAAACTCAGGTGGCAGTGATTTACCAACGATATACAGAGCACACAACTGCAGCACATGCCTCTGAGTAAATGCTAGCAATCTGGCCCTTGCCCTACATCTGTGGAAACCATACACAGAGAGCTGTATTTACATTATCTACTGTATACAACCTGTTAATATTAGAATGCAGGGTTTGGCACTAATGATTATCTGGTGGCCTGCATGGGCGAGATGTCAGGCTTTTCGCATTGTCAGGGTGGCAGGGTTCATCAAGCTGTTAAACATGATGACATTAACAGGTTATTTGTATGTAAATGTGCTTAATGAAAAGAGTAATCTCCATAAACAGATACACGCCTGTGAATACAAAGTATCCATTTGTAGCCTGTAGTGCGAGTTCTACTGACCAGTCGCGATTAAGTTGCATGGAGACAGCGAGCAAAAGAGGGACTGTGATTGTCAACATGTAACCTCACACTGATTAGTTATTATCCGGCAATGATTTACATACAACAATACAGCAACATTTATAGCAACAGACCAAACAGGAAGCTTTGACCACTGATATCAAAAACCTAAAAATTGTCTCCAGAGACTAAGTTAGCAGACTGGATTACTGGTTCCCAGATTGTGGAAAGAGATAAATGTATAAAACCAGGCGGTGCACACACAACGACTGGCAGTGATTTGATCTATTTTGATCAAAATTTACCCAATGAGATGACACAAATTAAAGCAAAAACTGCAAAGATGAAGACAGCTAAGGTTGTGTGATGCTTTTCTTAGTTCTCTGAAGCCACCTGCACCACAAAGGGAAAATATATTTTTTTAGAAAAGGCGCTCTAAGACAGATCCTTTTTCTTAAAAATAAGAAAAGGAACAACCTCGCTATTTTTTTTTCTTTAAGCAATACAAGATGACGCTTAAATTAGAAATCTGATTAGCGTAATCTTCTCTCGAATGTCTCTCTGTGTACTTAACCTTGTTCTGTTGTAGTACTTGGATTAATCTAAGGGTATTTAGGGCTAATGTGCTCCTTTTACCCCAATCGTGCTAGGTGACACATAGCGGTGTTGATGCATCCCATCTCACAGCAATTTAAACAGGACCTACTGTGCTCACTTGTAGCTCCAAATTTTTATTCAGCTACAGTAGTTTTGCATGATTCACAGTTCAAAATCATCCTTGTTTGTCTTATACTGTGCCCTGGTACACTGCATCCACCATCTGAAACAAACCATTTTGTCTCCTCTCTGTTTAAATCCTTGTTTGTGGTCGCCACATTAATTGTTGCATGTGAAAACTGCAATGTCTGTAACCATTTATACTGGCGCTAGAGGAGCATGACAGTCTTCGCCTGAATGATAGGTAAAGATAAAGATCTCTGCATCGGCACCGGTATAGGAAAACAGGAAGCAAAGCGATTCCATGTTTGGTTTTTTTCTTGGATGTTTCCAACTATGTAATCTGGGAATCTCTAGGCACCTGCATTAATAGATAATTGAAAGTGCGATAAACAACAACGCTTTGATGTCTCCAAACAGCTTGCGGCATTTGCAACAGTGACAACGGCAACCATAAACTTCCCTGAATGCCAACCTCCCTTTAAGCCAACTTTCTTTGGATTGGCTACCTCTATCGCATGGCTTCTGCAAACAGAACATCATTCCTCATTCTTAATTGGAAATGGAAACTTCAGAAATCTGTCTGTACATATTTAAGCCAAAATCTTATGCAGAACATTGAGCACAGGGGCACTGTTTAAAATGTACAAAAAAATCCCGCTAATTGACATCAAATAGACCAAAACACCAAGCATGTCGAGCCACCTGAAGCCTCATGTTTTAGCTCACAGGGATCCCTTGTACATAAGCTATTTAAAACTGACCATTTTTACTGAGCACACAGTATTATATATTATATTATTATACTATATATGACAGAAAATATGGAAAAGTCAGGTCAGCTTTAAAGCTCCTGTATTTTAGTTTGAGTTTATTTTGTCTCGTCTTTCTTCTTGTTAAATTTACTTAAAAATTTGCTTTTAATTTGTTGGTTATGCGGGTGACTATGAACTTAAATTCACAACACAGTTTCCTTTATGGTCAAAAAGGAATGGCACACCGGAGACCAGTGGCCTGACTGCACGTGACAAAAGTCTGACTGTTGGAGTGTAAATTTTAAAGGGTTAAAAAGCGCACATCAATTAGTTGTTATGCAGCTCATGGGCTTACACTGCTTGTTGCCAGCGTGAAATGTCCTGTGATGTCAGTATAACAGCAAGTCACCGGGCTCTGTCAACATTTTCCCTTGGCACAAATAATTTTCATGACCCCACTACAGTTATTCACCACTTCATGGCACACACGGTGGGAAAATCTGCTCTCACTGAGCTGCGATGTGGATTAGAACATGTTCGCTCCATCACAGGGCCAAACAGAATAATTTAGAAAATGACAGAAACATCCATCACGACTACCGAGTTCCACGGCGTCCTCGTCCAGCTTTTTGACAGCTCACATTTTATGGGTGATCTCATAAAGGGCGCTCTGTGAGAAGATGCCCGTCTTTGTGGCACTAAAACTAATTTGCCCAACATGATGCTCTAACAAAATTAAACCGAAACTAAATCCAAGTCACATATGGGCTACATCTCGTCCAAAAAAAATTTATGCTCTCGGGTTGATTTTCCTTCAAATTTCCCTTCAATCCATTTCACACTTTTTTTATTCTCGTCATTCGCCCATTTCTCTCATAATGCTCCGTAGTGTCTGATGGTAAAGTGATACGGGAAGCAGATCTCCGAGGAATCCTTACAAAGTCCGCTGTGTTCAGCAGATAAATAATCAATGCCGACTTGTTCCTGTGAAGCAGGAAGACAAACAAGATCAAGCTTTCCTGCCTTCCATCCAGAGGAGCTGCCGATTTACAGGCGTCTAACTCAGCTAGTGGCCTTCTTAAGAGATCGCCCATGGAAAAGAAAGCGCTTGTGGAGATTTGTACTTACACTAACAGGCTCATTTTATCCACATATTCACAGATGAGCTACATGAGCTGTGTGAAATCACTCTTCACTGTGCGAGAACAAGATGATTCTTGTTAGGGTTGTCGCTCAGGGAACGACTCGCGCTGTTCACCAGAGCTTATTTTTTTCCCTCTCGCACAAAAACACAACAAATAACAACAACAACAACCCCCCCCCCCCCCCCACCCCGAGCCTATAGAATGAGGGGACAGATTTACAGCTAGTCAGGGTCAAGGGTCATCCGGCTAGATGCTTTCTTGGAGTGGTCTTTTCTCCCTTTCCTCCTTTCTTTCTTTTAGGTGTCCCCTAGGCTCCCACCCCTCCCCCAGCATTCCTCTCTTTTGTTTATTCTATATAAATACGATCAGACTGGGCTGCAGACCACACTGGTATACATTCTCCCTTTCTGTTGGTTTGTCCTTCGCACATACACATGTACGCAAACACACAAACACAGCTCGCGCACACACAAATACAAAGAGGGCTGTTGACAAAGCGCGGTACGCTTGTCCGTGGATGGCAATTCAAACATACACTACAAACGCACATCAGGTGGACAGAAGGTTTGACAGGCTTTCACAAATATTCCTGAAATTATTTTTAATTTGAAGTGCGCCATGAGGAGCTAATGCTACAAGGAAGATGACGCTTTAATGGGTTTAAGCATTCATTGCATTAGGTGGGCTTCGTAACAAACTGCATTTACTGAGCTTAAGCGGCTTACTGCAGGTAAGTCTCAAATAGGCAGACAACAATAAGAGGACGCCGCCGAGAAAAAAGACAAGTAGCAATGGATGAAGTTTAAGTTGGAGTGAGGAAAAGAAGATTTCCAGAGACAGACAGAAAGAAGAAGAGGGAGTGAGGCCAAGAAGTGTGTGTGTGTGGTGTGTGTGGTGTGTGTGGCCGTGCCAGTTCTCTGCACCAGTCTGTTGGTAAGGAAACGCACAGGAATGTGTAGCTTTCCAGTTTAAGGCAGTTTAATGAACATGCAGGGCTCTATTTTTGTGGTGGTGCAAAGGATACAGCAACCAGCGCTCCAACGCGTTGCCGTTTTCTAACATTTAAATGTACTCCATCTTGTCGCTGTAACATGTGCAGAGTGAAGGTGGGAGGACAGGAGCGTTTGGATCTACGGGATCTACGGACTGGACATTGCTATTCTGTGAAGAACAAACGAGGAACGGGTCTGTTTGTGAGGCAACATCTATCTCATGTGTGTGCGTTCAACATAAAGTCACAGCAAACAGATTATAAGACGTGTCATTTGTTAATTGTGCACAAAAATAACTAGAAGTAGCGGTTTTGTGAGAATTTATGTGCTAGACTAATTCTTGGCTGTGAACATGGATAACATAAACAAAACATGTCCAGTTGGTGAACTTTGCAGGTGCTTATTGTTGGATTTTGTTACCATGAGACAGTGCCAGGCTGTTTCTCCTTGACCCCAGGGTTTATGTGTGCTCAGCTTAGCTAACCAGCTGTTGGCTGGAGTTTCACATTTAACTACAGACACGAGTGGTTTTGATCTTCTCATCTAACTTTGCACTCAGAAAGTTAAACCATAAAATACATGCATGATGTAATGATGTAATGTACTTTTTTTTACTATTTTCTGACTTTTTTTTAAAAATTACTTCAATTTGCAGAAATCCTGATACCAAGTCACGCTTGTGAATATACTAAAGACGGCTACAGTACGAACAACGAAATACCACAAATCATCTTTGTAATGTCTATTTTGTTTTCACAGTCTGACTTAAAAGCACATTTATACGACGTTCCCAGGATATGCGACTCTCTATGGAGCACATGAATGCAAGGTTACATTTCCCACCTTCTTCCCCAAATGGTATCACCTATGCCCAATAATCAAAACAGTATATGGACTCTCCTGCTTGCCTTTGCTCCCTGCCAGACTGCCTTTGTACTTCACGCAGTCAAGTTTTCCAGGCATTTGCTTGTGGTTTCCTTCCTTTCTTGATTTTTGTTCTAGTTTTTTCCTTGTGTGTTTTTCCTACAGAGTTCCCTGTTTCATATCATTCTGCATGTGTATGACTTTTGCCTGATTTCTGGATTCAACCTTTTGCCTGCTCTTCGCTTGGATTCCTTGCTATGCTAGCTGTCAACCTGCGTATGACTTCAGCCCGTTGATTAAACATTCGAATTGTGAACAAGCAGACACTTGCCTCTGACGTCCTGCTTTAAGGTGCTCAACTCTTCTTCCAACCAATTCAGGAATAATCTTGCTAACAAATTTGCAATCAAACATTTCAAATCAACACTAACCTTTCTAATAAAATCATAAATAAAGTAAATAAGACAAAGTTCAGTGAAATTAAAGCACTGCAAATTAATTAGTTTGTACTAATCTGTACTGATATAATACTCCACAACTTTCCCTGCAGGTGCAGCGGCTGTAAGGTCGATTTAACAAAGCACTGAACCATGGAGGGCCGCTGACCTGTATGGCTGCGGATGTGGACCCTTAGCGTGCCGTTGCTGGCGAACTTCTGCCCGCAGTATGGGCAGATCTTCTCCTTCTCCCCCGTGTGTGTCTGGCAGAGAAATGATACAAGAGACATATGGTGGGTGTTAAGGAAAAAATTTAGAACATTCACATTTTAACATCCTTCCTACATTACAAAGTAAAACGTGATCATGGTGATAGCTGGATTTCAAAGTCAGAACACATACCCATAACCAAGTTATCAAAAAAGATAATTAAGGGGGGTTTTTGTTTTGTTTTTTATACTCAGGTCTTAAAATACATCTGTTCACCCAAACATTCTCAGATTTTAGTGCTTTTTCATTTTGTAAAAGCAACTCCAAAACTATATGACTGGGTCCAGAATAAACAAGTTCTCATAATGCAAGTGAATGGAGATGCGCATGTTCGCATGACAGTTGATTCTGCAGGCTTGCTGGATCAAAGAATTCAGACGATGCAGATTTGCCAGGGTCCAAAACCCAAGAGACCCTTTCTCCTCCCTCTTCTTCCTCTCCCTTCACCTCCCAGCCGTCCACAGCGGTGAGTTCCATGGACCCATAAGGGCCGCACATGCAAACAGAGAAGAAGAACATGTGGCAAGAGTGCACTAGCTCCTCTACCTTTCCCCACCCTGCCCCCTCACTCTGCTCCTTGCTGAAAAGTACACTCTAAATTCCTCCTCCTGGCCTGTTGTAAATTCCCGAGAATAATCGTGAGTATGAAAGGCTCAAACTCAGAGCGACAGTTTCAACAGCAGTACAACAATACAGGAACACCTCCTCTCTGGCCCCCATCCTTTCCTCCGTCACCCCACTGTGTCCCTCTGACACCTCTGGTGTTCCGTTACAAAGGCTCCATCCACACTCAACACACACACACACACACACACACACACACACACACACACACACACACACACACACACACACACACACACACACACACGTGCACAGACGTTCACAGAGAATCTAAATATTTGAGGTAGATAGTGTAAATGGATTCACCTTAGCCAGTAGAATCACTCCCTCTTGTGTTACTGGGTCTGTTTTAATGGTAAAAGTGCTTTCTTCCAGTTCACCCTCCAGACTGTAGGTCATTTTGGCATTGATGCCGGTGTCTCCATCCTCTGCCATGATTCTGCCTATTGTGGTGCCGATGGCTGCGTTTTCGGGGACAGCAAAGGTGTAAAGGTCTGAAGAAACAAGAATATTTTTTATGAATTATTTTGATACCACTAGGCACAGAAGATGAACCTTAAAAGAGGATATTACAAGGAATACAAAATTTAGTCAGTACCAAACTGGTACTTGTGTAGTCTGCAATGACACATTGAAAAGTTGATAAATCTGGAGCAAAAAACAACAAATGAAAAAGTTTCTCCGCCCGAACACTGTATACAGAACTTGACAGTAACTTGTTAATAGCTAGTCAAGAGAGGCTGCTTGTGTGTAAAGTGATAAGAGGGAAGAACATTGTGGTGGAGGGTCAATTTGTGTGAGTCAAAGATAAGTTGTGGCAACACATAATCCCAGCCTAACTGTAATAAGAAGATGAGAAAATGTGATTGTGCCTTTGAGCAACTCCATTTGGATGGAAGCCACAACTGGGTGGATCTCGACACTCGACAGGAAACCTTCTGGAAAAAAAAAAAAAAAAACTGCGCCGATAATAATTTGCAATTATGTGACAAAACATAGGGCATGGTTCAAAGCAAAGTGTGGCCATACAATATTTAAAAGGCCTTTTGACTGAACATAAAATCCATGGGACACATTCAATGAATGTGAATGTGACATTAATAGTTAAAGGTATCATTCTTGCTGTCTCAGTCCTACAGAATTGATTTCTTCCCACGGCATTCATTTAGTGGGGTTTATCACCAGGAAGGCTAGGTTTGCTTCCAAAGGTCATGACAAATGTCCTCTCATGTGTGAATGATTAAATTCATCCAGTGTATGGAACATGTACACAAGCGCAAAATGAGCAAAACATCCCAATCTCCTTTGCTGTCTCCTTCACTCTCTCTCATTCTTCTCTGAAGACTGCCATCTTTTAATTTTGGCTGCTGGCTGAATAACAGACAGCAGAATGCAGCACAAACCACCCACCCGAACTGGAGAAGTGTGATCAAATAAATAGCTCATAGGTATAATATTAAACATGTCCTCACAGACTGCAATGCTTTGTACTCTTTCATTGATTCCCTCACTGTGTATGGCCTAGTGTTTGCATTACTGTGAGTCATATCTGTGACTCACGCTGCTGGAATGTGGGTCCGTTGTCATTGACATCAGTCAAGCTGACCGTAACCGTAGTGGAAGAGGAATAACCGCCGCTGAGACCCAGCATATCCTTCACCTGCACCACCACCTGGTACTGCTCTCTGGCTTCACGGTCCATATTTTGCCAAGATGTTACAATAATCCCTGCAGGTAGATAAGACAGGCAGAGAGGAGGAGGAGGCCAAAAGGAGAGTTTTGTTCATTAAGACAGCATTAAATGTATCTGTGGGTGTTTTTTTTTCTCGTTTTTTTTTCCCAATCAAGTGTAAGTAAACAAACTTTGCCTGAAGTTGTAGTCAAGCGCGCCATGCAAAATGTGCAGTAAAACTGCATCACAATAAATGTCCAGTCTTCAAATTTAATCAGTACAAAAAGGAATATTAAGAGGGCTTTCAGATGACTTAATGCTTCCTCTGTCTGGGCAAACTGGAAGATGAGGGCAATAGTAAACAGTAAACAATTTAAATCAAACAAATTAGATTGACCCAGCAAATTTATATGCCATTTGTGGATTTGAATTTATCTCAATATCATGTTCATTGAATCTTGTGTTGAAATGACGTAAACATTTTCATAGTCTCCATCTTTACTATGAAAAGACCAGAAATGCTCTGTGGTAGCTGGGGTGGGTTCCAGTCCCTCGCTGACCCTGAAAAGGATAAGTGGAAGTTGGATGGAGTTTAAAAAATAGATTATATCTCCAAACTTGTCCTAACAGGTCAACTGAAGCCATGTGCACAACTACAAGCTGTAGTCATTTGGAGTCAACTGGTACCTACTCCTCAATTGAAACTAACAACTGGCTTTCTAAAAAGTCATATTTGGCCTTTTACACATTACAGTAATTTGCATTTAAATATTTTATTCCATGCCAGTGATGTCCTCCCCCAACTTGTTACAGTTAAGGTCAATAACATGTGTGGGAAGTGCTGTAACTGACCTCTGATTTACACAAGAAAATAGCGGGAATGCGTGTGGGCATTAGTAAAATCAATTGTCTGTCACGGTATGAACTTGTCTAGCTGGCCTCAAAAGTAGCTAAATCTGTCAATAGCTGTTTTAGGCTCCAGTCATTCTAGGGAAAAAAGTGGTTGTAGATGCCTATACGATGAAAATTATTGCGACTGTGATTGAAACTTATGATCTTCTTGCCTTTTAAATGGTCGTTGCCTAAATGGAAATGAGACGGAATCAGTCAGCTGTCAGTTTTTGATTGAATTGGATCAAGTTGGCACTTACATGCAGTCTGTTTGTGACAATACCCTGATTAACTGTGATAAATCTCAAATCTGTTGCTGTCTACATCAGACGGGCAGTGCTGTACCAAAGCCAGGGGAGGACTTGCCACTGGGAGACTGCATAGAATCTACGCTTCTGCACATCAGGCACATTCTCTCAGCCACAGACTGGGCCAGATCTAAAAAGGTCAAATTTTTAATATATAAATTTATAAATTTCTAAACAAATAGAGGAAGCTAATTGATTTTATCAATTACCCGCATTCTGCCGAGAACAGCGTAAATTTGTGGTTCAAAACTAAGGGAGCAAGTAATAGCTGCATTTTGAAAGATATACATATGTGGGGCTCAGCTGCAAACACTCTAAGACAAAGAACTGAGTAAAGAGCAACAGGACAGGTTTGACCCATCTGTCCTTGCCAATTATGCGCTGATTCCAATAACTATTTCAGCAACTATCACATACATATTGGGTGCAAAATAAGACATGGTTCTCAGTGTTAAATTTAGCATACTTTACAGTAAACTGCCTGGTACAAACTAAAGTAACTCACATTTGTGTGTTTTATTATTTGATGAAACAGATGAGTTCTGCTCATCGGGGGAGACTGATTGCAACATGCTGGCAGTCTATCTGCATTTATAAATTGAATGATGATTTATTGCAAACCATCGCCAATCTATTTGAGAGTGTTTAGTGTTGTTCTTCATCTGAGTTGGACTGAGAGAGCTTGCCTCCCACCAGGCGACTGTTGCAACAGTTGCCTTGTAACCAAAAGTGGTCACTGCAACAACTAGCAATTGGTCCCAGACAGCCAAAAAAAAATTCAGTGCAATTACTGCCAATCTCCAGTTTCCTGGTTGCACAGAGGTTGCTGTCCAATTTTACTCTACTGTGACTGAAGCCTTGGAGATATAGTTACCAAGTAAGTTTATGTAATCTTACAATTAAAAAGAAATGTTAAACTTGTCAAAAGTGATTATGACCAAAGGAAGATCAGACATTTTCCTGGTTAAACACAATGGATAGTTTAAACTAAAACACTTTATATCTGTTAGCATCAAGTACCGGTCTTTGGCTCCACAGAGAAGTAAGGTTCCCCCTGCAGGATGGAGTAGATAAGCTTGGCGTTGTTTCCAAACATGGGATCATCAGCATCTGTGGCTGTCACCTGTGCCACTGTGGTCCCTGTGGGGGGGGGAGCAGATCACACAGTCAGAGTTAGCTCAGGCAGCAGTTCCAGTCGATGGGGAAATAAAGTGATTACAGTGTAGTCCCGCAGGGTCTGTCTGCCTGGCTGCGGGGGGGTGGGTGGAAATGGAAGAGGATGGATAGCTGAGGTAGGGTTAGAGGAGGGATGTTGACTGAGGCAAAAGGGTTAAGGAAGTGGGGGTGGGAAGCAGCCTTGACCTTTCACCACTCGGTAAGGCGGTGCAGGTGTGCGTGACAGCCTCTCCAGCCCTATTGCGACATCTCACTTTCCACGTGCCGCTTGTTTTCTCTCCTTTGCTCTCATTCAGTTTTATCTGTCCATCTTTCACACTTACTTGCATTTTCTCCACTGACCATATCCTTGTCCTTGCCTTGCTTTTTACAGTATATTTTGCTCCCTCAGCCCTCTTCCCTATCTAGTTCTTTCTTCCCACAGAGCACTCTGTCTTTCACACAGTCAGGGATTTACCGCAGCATTTCTTATTTTACAATGCCCTCACTCCAACCTTCCCCTCTCACTTTCTCTTTTTGAGTCAAATGCATTATGATTTATTACGAGCTAGATATTATGCTGCTAAAGCAGATTACATATAAATTGAAATGGTAATGTCTGTGGTATGAAAGGGCAGTGGTTATAATAACATTATTTAAGAAATTTATCCATAAAGGCATTCGAGCTATCATACAGAATCCAATATTTTTAACTTCCTGAATAGAGACAGATGACAGACATTCATATAACCTTTTGTTCATTGTCTTCAGTCAATATTTAATTTAAGAAAATTTATTTCAGTAATATGTCATTTTTTTATCAGTATGATAAAAAAAAAGTTTATTTGCAAATAAATTAGTTATTTTTGTGAATTATATTTTTAAAAAAGAAGACTGAATCTTTACAGTTCTAGACAAGTCTCGTTCATGTCCTATTAATGCCAGAAATTGTACAAAATTATCGGATGGGGCAGTGAGAAGAGTGATTGGAGATAAAAGGTAAAAATGCTTTGGGCTGTCAGTAAGAGCAAGTGCTGTACAGTATAAGTATGAAATAATTATCTCCCCATTTTAAGAAAGAAGTTTATAAAATTTGTACTATTATACTGATTATTCATCTAAACTCAAGTGAAAAATGCTAATAACTTTTTGTTCTTGTGATATTCTTAAAAAGAAGGCTGATTAGTGGGTTAAGGGTTGACACGCCTCTACAATGTTGCGTGGAGATCAGGGGCGGTACCACTGGATTGGCAGACTGGGGTGGTGGTTCCCATTTTTAAGAAAGGGGACCAGAGGGTGTGTTCCAATTATAGGGGGATCA
>VVHJ01004220.1:17945-32486 GCA_015107715.1 Tylochromis polylepis | reverse complement strand
TAATTTAATTTTTTTTATATATATATATATATATATATATATATATATATATATATAGCAAATCACTTATGCATTGAAAAAGGCATTACTCTTGTAGGTCACATAACAATGGAAGGAAAAAGTAGTCTCAGCAGGAACAATTAGCCTTTTCCTTGTAATTGGCATTGTTTAACAGTGTGAGGTATTTTATAAAAGTTTAGATTATATGAGCACTGGCAGCAGTGTTTGTAAATGCTGATGTCTTTGTTCGTCGTGGTTTTCAAAGACTCTCAATGTCAAGTTTAAGAGAATGTATTAAGGATATTTAATGTATATTGTCTTATGACTTTAAAAAAAGACCTAATCCTGATATATATATATATTGAGAGAGAGAGAGAGAGAGAGAACTAATTTACTGAATATTTTTAAGTAAATGATTTGAGCTACTTGAAGATTTTAACAGTTTAGCTGATGCAGACACAGCTGCCCTTGAGCCATGCATGCAGATGACTTTTCTTTAGTTTTCCAGCGAGCTGAGTTTGGTGATGGTCCAGTTTTGCTCATTCACTGTGGATTTCTTTTCTATAGGCTGCCCATGAAGACACCATAGCCTTAACATCAAAGGTAACCGTCTAATACTGACAGGACTCTTGGTCCAACATTATGCTGCAGTATCTTTAGCTAGCCAGTACTATACAACTTCATCTCGCCAAAAATATTCAGACAAGGGGAGTTGGTTTTTTTGTGTGCGAGTGTGCGCGTGCTTGTGTGACAGACTGAGGAAGCGTTAGAGAGAGAACACCCTGCTCCTGATTTGGATGCGTCTCTAATTCCTATCAAGATGAGAGCTGTCTGAACAGATTTCTCTCATCATTATTTGCTCTGAGATTTACTTGTGCTTGTAAATGGTGTTGATTGAGGGTAATTTGGCTTTTTAATTGCTGAACAGCTGCCACACTCACTGCTGATTGCCATTGTAGACTTTCTCAGTAGATCACTCATAGACCTCTAAATGCCTCATTAAAACGTTATGCAGAATCTCATGAAACGTGGCGAGAAGGAACCCTTCATAATGTTTTACTGATTTGTGTTTTATCATCAGAAAGGTCGTTGTAATTATCGTCAATGTCAGCAAATGCAATGCCAAGAACCGAGTGTAGTAATGACTTTTTGAAAGTTGAATTAACGGGCTATTTGTGGATGCACTACAGGCGTTTCAGTCTCTTTGATAAAGATGAACTCCATATGCCAGTTTTCAAATCGTATATGCCTGTCAAAATTTTGATGTTGTCTCTCTGCATATTCATTATGACTTGTAATGTATTCTTTTTGCGTGACTTCACAAGACGTGTTGAGCAGCCAGGCTTTCTTCTCCGTGTCTGCCAAGAATGATTTGCCTCCCAATTAAAATATGATAGAGTTTGAGACGCAGAACTTCCCACAAATTTGCGACAAAAGTGTGCTTTGTTAAGCAGTTTATATCTCTTAAGAAACCTACACTTGTCCTTTATGCATTACCCTGTTGAATGAAAATAAATAAATAAGAAAAATTGCAAGTACATATACACACACATTATCCTCAGAAAAAGTGAATAGCACTCATCGCAATGCAATATTCTGCTGGGAAACCTTGAGTCCTGGCACTCCTGGTTTTGAAATTACTTTGACACATACCCCACGCCTAAACATTGCTTCAGACCAACCACTGTGCCACGGTGATGGCTCTCCCTGACAGCAAGCGCCTCTCCCAGCAGTACAGTCGGCCCAGAGCACGACCCAATCCCATATGGAGATTCCAGTCCCATCAAGGGTCAGCGGGATGCTGGGGAGCAATTCACGGAGAGGCCCCGTGTCCGGCTGCTAGACATTACAGCTCAAGAGGTCCCGTGTCCAAAGTGGGCTGTTAAGTTGAATGTTGTCTCATTTTAACATTTTTATTTGAATGTTATCGTCCTTTCCACCGAAAACCACCATCTGTGATTTACCAGCTGCTCTGATTTCAAAAATTCAGTCACTGCTAACCAGTTCTTCCCATTTCATCTTTTTTTTCTTACCGTCAGGGTGATGATGTCGCTGTTGTGGCATCTTCGATATCATTCAGCTATTTCTCTAGTGAGTTTGTCCTGCGGTCAGATCTACTCCGACTCCACCATCTTAGACCACAGCTAATGGTTCTCCTTGTTCTGATGCGAGCTGGAGAGCCACACCAGCACCAGCCAGAGTCTGCTGCAGGTGGAGAACTGCAAAGCAGAACAAGAACTACGATCGACAGCTGGAGTCAGAAGAGTTGGGAGTCTGTCAGTGGGATGAAATGCTCTCTGGAGAGGCAGTTAAATATTTTGCTTTGATATTTATTTGTCAGAAAGTGGCAATTAAAGTGTTTGCAGAGAGGCACCTTATATGCGCTGTTAATTAATAATGCATTAACAAAAAAAGAAAAGCCCTGCTGCTACTGCCACAAATAGAATCTGTGGGAAACACTGTGTCGGGACAAGTGGCAACTTTACGCATGAGGCAGGTGGTTTTATTATTCTTGCAGATTGGTGTAGAATCAATCCCAGCATCCTGGTGCCTGTGCGGTGAGTTTTGCTTTATTGATTAAACCCAGCATGATCAGTGTTAGCATGCATTATTTCAGAGTGGGGTTTTTTTTGTGGGGTTTTTTTTTTAAAGTAAAATCCAATCTCTTTGACATGCAGTGCAAAAATGTTTTGCCTGAATTTACTGCAGCACTGATGCCTGTAAGCAGACACTGTGGGCTCGCCTTATTACACTGATGCTGTTAAAGACAGTCGGTGTTTAACCCTGGAAAGATCTGTTTGCTTAATGAAGAACTTAATAAGTAACAATATGCTTTTAGCAAACACAGACACCTACGCTCCTCTGTTACACAGATTGATCCCTGAGAGCCATCTTCCACTCTTTATCGTGGACACTTCTGCTAGAGGGGCTGTTATTTAACTGCCTTGCTCGAAGATAGCGTGGCAGTAGCTATTAAAAGAGGTGAGGAGGTGGTCTTGTTTGGTTTAGCAAGAAAACCCTTTAATCTGCCTCTGTAATTACCAGGCCATTACTGCGTTACTAGGGCATCAGGTCACTTTAATTACCTCCGGTCAAATCAATAATCAACTGTTTAAATAATTAAAGTGATTGTTTAAATGACCCGATGTTACCCGTAGATATGAAAAGCTTCATGCCCTGACTGTTAGCCACAAGATTAAAACTGGGGTGACCCCCCCACCCCCCACCCCATCAGCCGTGTACCTGAGCATCCTGTTACTGCTTGATCAGATTTGAATCTGGGGAGTTTTGAAAGCCTCGGGGTCTCTGTGGTGTTCCTTGAGCCGGTTCTGAGCTCTTATGCCAATGTTGCGAGGTTTCATGTGCTGATGCGCTGTGTTTTGCTGTAGCAAAGGGGAGGGATCTTGGTCTGCAATCATTTTTAGGTGGGTGGTATATCTGAAAGTAACATACACATGAATGCAGGAACCGAGGTTTCCCGGCATTATGCTGCATTGTAATGAGATGATTATTAGTCATACTTGATAGCTGTTCATTTCCCCTGTTAGTTGTTTTAATGTTTTGGCTGATCTACGTATCCACGCAGTATGAAGTCTGATGTTTGGCGATCTAACGCAGCGATCTCTGTCGTCTGGCTGGGAAGGCGATATTTTCAACAAGGCATTACAGCAGACTTTCTCTCTTTTTAAGTACCTCTAAGTTCCCTGAGTGCTCCCAGTCACTGTGATTTTTTGTCATGTCCCCAGGAAAGTACACATAATTTGAATTCGAATGTAGCAAATCCTTTTATCTTGTCAAAATCCTCTTTGATTCTGTTAGGAAAAGCATTGCTATGATTTGAAGTGGGGGGGAAGAAAGATAAGTAAAAGATAAGATAGGGGATGATCACTTTTGAAGGGCTGTCATTTGGATTGAACTCGCCAGCAGTGTTGCCTGCGAGACGAGAGATGCAAAGCTTCCACTGCGAACCTGATGTAAAGCTTGCATCTTGCACAAGCTGAGAGCGCTCTACTACTCTGGTTAGGTTTTAATGAGTAACAATTGTTAGCCAATTTGCATGTAAAACAATGCAATTATAAACAAGCATCAAAAAGCTGTAATACTTCTAAAAAATGTAAATGACTCTCCATTATAAAGTGCAACAAAACCTAAGCCATGCCTCCGAGCCAGGGCCTCTAGGTTTTTGGATGCTTGCTTCCATTATTAATGCTATTCACAAGCCAAACTTTTTAGGTTGGTGCAGTTGGGCGCTTTAATCTATTTTTGCTGTAAATTAATGAATTTTTAAAGAGGACTAGTCCTCACTGAATAGGGCTGGATGTGGGAATGTAGTTTGAGTCGTGGTGACGCAGTGCTATAGCCCTCTTTACTGTGCGAAGCGTGAGTTCACAAACAGCATCCCATCGCTCTCTCGGGACCTTTCGTTGGGGGATTTTGCCAAAATGCTGCACTCCTATGTTTTATTTATGACAAAATATGCCTTTTTAACTTTGCCGTTGTCAGAATCTGGAATTTTGATAGCTTTTTCCTAGTTGGTACTAGTAAGTCTTCTGGGTCGCTAACTCCCTCTACCTTGGCAGATGTTTTCAGGTGTAATGTTCTGTGTGGGCTTAGCGAGTTAAATATTTTATTCTAGGCCTTGAGGGATTCAGTGGAACCTACTGATTTTTCTTTCCTTCTTTCAATCAGGTTTTCTTTCAGACTTGAGAAAAACAGTGTGAGTCAGTAATGTTCTGTTTCAGTAGCGATGCCACTGGATTGACTCAGTTGACATGAGCCAGCCAGCAGGTTTCTCTCTCACACACACACACACACACACAAAGATTAAAGTGTTGTTCTGTTATGGATAAATTATTATCCTTGGTATGAATGTATCCACTTTTTTTTTTCTTCTTCTTCTTCCTTTCAAACTTTCATTTTCCTGACCACTCTCTTCTTTAAAGACTGAATGTATCTCACTGTGAAACAGTGCGTTACATCGATGCCTCTCCAGGTCTCCTTTTAAAAACAAGTAGACAGTATCAAGTGATAATTGCTTAACCCAGCTCTATTGAGGGATAAGGAAACAGCCACCGCGAGGGCATCTGATTTGCCTTGATATCTTATAATTGAACCTTTTCAGGGGTGTGCTTTCTGTGCTGAAGCAGAAAGTAATTAAGATGTTCAATACGGCTTTTTTGGACCTTTTCCTTCTTCCTTTGAATGGCCCACACTTCGAGACATGACAGCGCTCAGTATGCCTACAGACTTCTCTTTTGACACATTAGCCTTACCCTTGCCAAGGCAGTCCTTCCCAGAAACCCCCTCTGCTCTGCACGCTCCGGGTGGGTATTTTGTCATTACTTCATTTTCCTCTGAAAATATTTTGATGCCTCTTTCCTTGTGGCTCCCTCCCTCCTCCTCCCCCTACCCCACCTCGCTTTCTCTCACCCATCCCCCGTCACTCCATTCAAAGTTCTCTATTAAAATGCAGAACTGTAAAGCCTCTCTCAGTCTAAAAGCCTGCTAGCAGCAGGGGACTGTTAACTGTTAGTGATGCATACAGCTGAGTGAGTGCATCACAGCTACAAAGTCTAATGGGTGAATACATTCAATCACACACATACCCTCAACTCTTTTAAAGGGACAATGTTCACAGTCATGAAAGCTCTATCCACAGTGCAGAGAGTGATGCGTTTAAATTCTTAGGAGGAAAGAGATTTCTTGTTCATAAATGTCTAAATCCTTGCTTTTTTTTTTTTAAAAAAAATGCTTGTAATCTCTTCTTTAACTGCCAACTAATATATCACAACTGTCACAATAAGAAAGTTAATATTTTACATTCTTCTTTTTTTCTTTGATAGGTGAAAGATAACAAATCTAAACTATTATGTTTTTTAAGTGTGATGTAAACCGCTTCTGTCTCTGAATATGCATGTTTCTATGCACAACCATGCTGAAACCCTTCAAACTGTTTAATGAACCTGTGCCGTTTCTGTGTGATCCTTTGCCAGAATCTTCTCATTTCATCGCCACCTTTATTTCCTCTTCAACAACAATCTCTTTGAAATAGATCTTGTCTTTATGTTGTTTTTTATGTTTCCTGAAGAGGGATGCAGAGTTCAGCCTTGTAAGGTTTGACAAGTATCAGCAGGAATTGTGTTGTTTGCATCACTGCCCAGTCACCGCATTAGAAGTAATGCAACAGGAAGAACCTCTTTTGGGGGGGGGGGTTACGAACTGCTATAAGATTGTCTGTGCGTTTTTTGTTTTTTTTTAAATATCTAACATGTCTAGGATGGAAACATTTTTTCCTACTACTTTAACTGCATTATAAAGGTAATATCATAAAAATGTATGGTGTAAAATTAACTTAATATCCATAATCCATAGTCGATGAAATTATATTCTATTACAGAGGTTAAAACCATTAGAAGCATCATAGGAAGATGCTTCTTCTGATGGAGAATATAATGCCATCATCTAAAGGCAGACATTTTTCCATGCATAAGTGTAACTGGAGCGTGCTGATGAACTATACTGGGGGTTTTAATTCAAGTATTTGAACTAAAGGAGCATCAGCAATGATCAAACTCTGTCACTGTATGTCATTTTAGAAAGTACGTACTGCTTTTTCAACATAGATAATCATGAACAGTTACCTTTCATGAATAAACTGTCCTTTCTGATAACATATTCGGCACTTATTTAATAGAGTCTAGCACTCAAACACGTATGCATTCTGTGCGGTATAGTGTATTTCTACAGAAGGCTGATGTCTCCCTGATCGGCAGAGATATACAGTGAGATCTCTTTTCTCCAGTTATCGCTTTTCTTCCTTGATCCCTGTTGTGAAACACAGTAGATATCATAAAATAAAAGGCACAGTGCTGAGGTTAGCTTAGTCACCGTGGGCCCAGTTGACTGAGCCGACTAGGTAATTGGTTGCGTCTACCCGCCCAGCAGGGCTTCTCTCCCCAGAAGCCAAGTCAAGTCTTCTCTCTCTGCTCTTCTATTACTCATCATCCCAACACCTCACTATGCTAGTGGTGCGAAGCTACACCGTGCCACCGTGCAGCCAGCCCACACTCCCAAAACTTCGCAACAACAGCAGCCACGGCAGGTCGAGGCTTGTGGCAGGCTGATTTGCAGTTTGAGCCTCCTTTTTAATGAGGGGAAAATAAGTACTTGTTGTTCTGTGTCTTGTGTGTCACCACCCCCTTCCCCACATACCCTGCACCACTGCAACTAGTAATGCTACATTCCCTTTAGCAAAAAAAAGAAGAAGAAGAAGAAGGTGTGCTAATTAAGATGGCTTCCTGGGATTTAGAAGAGGGGGTTGGAAGTAGCTTCTCCCACAGTGGCAGGGCCTTGAGGAGCGGGGACAGGGGCAGTTTTGGGCGAAAAGCTTCATCGGGCATATCTCTTCTCTTAGTTCCTCTTTCCTTGCACTAGTCCCCCCCCCACCCCATGCCTGGGTTGTTTAGCTTGATGAGTCTGCTGCTAAATATGTATTTTTTTTTTCCATGTGTAATTAAGCAGGGTTTTGCAGGAGCTGGGCATTTCACTTCTTTTTCTTCCTTGTATATTTTGCTCTCCAGGGGGATTGGTGAAAAGACAGACAGAGGGGTTTGTGTTCGTCTGTACGTTTGTGGTGGTAGGCAGGCTCATTGAAGTTCTCCCACCTTGATTATATACAGCATGAATGGAGACTGCACGTGGGCCAGGGGGTTCTTTGTTGTTCAAGGACATTGGAAGGTTATTTTGCAGGATGTTGATAAAGGTTTGGCTGTAGATTTCTGTATTAATAAGAGATTGGATTCATCCAACCATTATTAACAATTCAGACTCGGCGCCTCTGAGATTTACCTGTATTTCTTACAACGTATGACATTCGTTCTTGTGCTTGCACGAAACGAGAAACTGATCTTGAATCAGAGCGAGGTTTGAATGCAACATCTTCACTCCTGTGATGAGTAACAGTTACATGACATTCTCAGTCCAATAGTGACAAATCTACAAATGTTCTGTGACTGATTGAAGTACAGAACAATTGGTGAGTAATTTCTCTTGGGTGTACCAAATGATTCCCTTTGTTTTGTCCTGAATCACGCTCAAAGCGCCCACTTCCAAAAAATAGTTCAGTCTCTGTGTAACAGAAGGTACATTTTTAGGTCCAGTGCCGCTCTAAAAATAGCTTCTAAAATCAAATGTTGAGGGTTATTGAGGTTTCATTTTTTGGGTCTGCCTGGCAAGGACCTGAAACCCTGAGGGGGGAGGCAGTGGGGTGGTTATGGACTTGACAGAAGAGTGAGGCACGTCGAGAGTCAGAGAATTAGAACACTGAGTGTGTGTTTTTGTGTGCGTGCGTGTACGCGTGTCTGTGTGGAGGGGTAGTCAGAGAGGGGAAGGGGACGAGCCTTTCAGCTCCTCCAGAGGGTTGGAATTCCTCCCGAGCTGTTCCCCCCATTTGGCAGGCACTTGTGAAAACAATTCCCCAGCTTTTAGTCACTCGGCAGATCCAATTGCCATTTCCACTTTGGAGGGAATGAGAGTGCGAGGCAATCCAGATAGACAGAACACAGAGAGCGAAAGAGAGAAGAGTTTTAATCGGGTTGGACAGATGCCGAGGCCAGTTGAACGGTTGTGCGATATTAATATCTTATGAAGGCTGTCTGGCAGTCCAAACTCACCGTCTTGTGTGGTTTGTGTTTGTACGTTGCAGCAGCGGCCATTACAGAGGCTAAATGAAGATCTTGTGAACATGCACGAGGGACGAGCTCTACCTTTCACTTCGGTGACTTCCTCAGATGCTGTGGCCCAAAGAAAGATGGAAAGGAATGGGAATAGTAAGAAACTTAACTCTTACCTAGTCCCCCATGCAACTTTGCTTTTCACTGTATAATTAATGTAATGAAACAATTTGATTAAAGTTTTTGTTTGTTTCTTATTCATATCCATAGCTCATGGTGCATATCATATTTATTCACACTGTGACGGAAGAAGTGAGCAACATGCCAAAATATTTAGTTTTCCATTATACAAAGCTACACTGTATGTGGAGAATATTCTGCAAGTTAACATCTGTGTGTGTCTGCCAAGTGTTCTTTCTGCTGCAGCTAAAGGAGATGAATAGGCATAGTAAATAAACCTCCTGCTCTTCTAGGCTTGAGCCAAGACTGCTGCACAGAACCCATTCAGTGAGCCAACAGGAGATCCTCCATACGCCACGTCGCTGAGCCGCACATCTTCCCTTTTGACCCCTGACACAACAAACACTATGACCTCTGAGCTGGAGAGTAGCCTTACTTCAATGGACTGGCTTCCCCAGCTCGGCATGAGGGCAGCCATTCAGAAGGCCGATGCGGGACACCACCATAGCCACCACCACCACGGGCACCACCACCACCACCACGGGCATCATCATGGGCACGGACCTGGCAAGAAAATGGTACATTTGGACCCAGGAACCACATTGGACCAAGAGGAAGCAGCACAGCACAGAGATGGTAAACCACCCTACAGCTACGCCAGCCTCATCACCTTTGCTATCAACGGCTCACCGCGCAAACGGATGACCCTCAGTGAGATCTACCAGTGGATCTGTGACAACTTCCCTTACTACAGAGAGGCAGGCAGCGGATGGAAGGTAGGACAACATATAAGAGGAAAAACTGTGTTTTGTTCTTGTTGTCTGCAGGTGAACTGGTTCTAATGTGAGTCTGATTTCAGAATGGGACATTTTTTACAAAGTATGAAGGCTAACAGTTTTTTGATATTTTATTTATTTAATGATTTATTTAGGTCTGTTTTGCAGTGTCTTTGTATGTCAAAATTATAGTGAAGCTGAAAGGATCAAAACTTCTTTTTTTTTTCCATTTTCACATAATTTTTATAGTACAGTGAAATTCTTTCTTTATTTCAAATCCCACTTTGGAATCTGGGGTTACATGTGATACGGCACTGTGAAGTTATGGCAGCGTTTCCTCACTAAAGATTATACTTGGTGGGTCATCAAGGTGTACTTGCGATTTATTTTAGTTTTTTCATTTATTCAAGACAACAACACGGTCAGTGATTTACTGTTAAACAATCTTCTCCCTTTTATTTTGAAAGTTCAATCGCTGCTAACATGCAAGCTCCAGTCTTTCCTGCCTCGTGATCATCTGTAGGCAGACTGGTGAGGTCACTACTGTGGTGGTCCTCCAGCTGTATCAGGTGTGTTGTCCCAGTATTGGAAAACTCACAGTTAGATGAATGTATTAACAGTTGGTCAAGTTCATTGCTGTTTTTTTCCCCCCAATTTTTCTTGTTTTTTTTTTACATTTATTTTTCTATTTTAGTTGTATACCTCCTTTACTATTCAACTGATTAAATAGTTAACTGCCAAATTGAAGAGTTATATACAGACACTGATGAAGTTTATCATCTGTTAGGACTGGAGATAATTGACATTGGATGGTCATTGTTAGATGCTGTAAAGTAAACCTCCAGGTAGAAGTTTGCATTTTTATTCTGGAGCTCAGGATAGATAAGCTAGCCAAGTTTCGCTAGTTTTGCATTGACACATCACACTTTACAGGTTGTGTCCCCTGTTTATTTGATGTTATTTCCACCAAACCACTTGTTTGGCACTTGTCATCTGACTTTATTTAGATACTATGGCTTGAGGTATTTTTATTTTTTGAAATTAAAACAGTCTCCAATTAGGTGATTTGGGGAACACAGGCATCGAATTATCAGCAGTTTGTGGTTATTGGATTGATGCAGGTTAAAAAATATGAATACACTGCCCACCTCTATTAAGCATCAGTCCAATATGCTTCTTTAAATACTGTATCTTATATCAGCTGAATTGATTATATTTTTACGTCTTAGACATTTTAAGCTAAACCTAGATTTGATAGGGGATTTGTAGGGGAATAAATTGGACTGAACAAGGAAACTGGATACTTAATTCAGATTTCCATACTATTTCACACCCATATCCTACAGAACTCATAATGTTAGTGATCAGAATGCGTAACCCTGAACCAGTTGTAACCCAGAAGAGCACAGAACCCTGTTAGTGAACCAAGAATGATTGACAGATGCATTTCGTCTCATTCAGATGACATTATTAAATCCTTATGCAAATGTAGCTATGTAAATCCTGGCTAATATGAGCAGAAAGGTGGCTGTGTTATTGGAGACAAATGAATAGATCCCTGCGGTTGTGTCTTGGGGATTCTCTGCCTTATTAGCGAAGAAGGGAATGGATATAGTCCTTCTCCTGACACTGGAAAGGCTGTCTGCAAACTATCAACCAATTCATCTCTCTGAGAGCAAGAACATTTTTCTTCTTCTCTCATTATTTCTCTCTCTTACGCTTTCTATCTTCATCTCCCAAACACTTGCTCTCTACCAAACCCCCTCTCCCCTATTCTCCTTCACTCTCGTATTCACTCACTCACTCACTCCCCTCCTCTCTTCTTTTCCCAGCGTCTGTTCCCCGTCTATAATCTTCAGCACACCATTCCCTGAACGGCGGCATGCCAGATACGGAGACAAAAAGGTTATGATAAAAGCCAGGTTGTGTTGGAAGAGCTTCTTACAAGTTAGCAGGATTCAATCAATTAGTTTTCTGTTCGGATAGAGAGAATGGGGGTTACCAAAACCATCCAGGCTTTCTCTCACTGCAGCTCATGACTGCCTTTCCTGCTGGTTGTATTTGAGTGCCAGTATGTTTTAGTGTCCCATAATTATACAGCTAGATTCATTGATTTGTGTGTGTAGCTGCATTCTAGTAGCATCATTAAGGCACTATGCTGATGCCATTGTGGTTTCCTTTTCACACGTTCTGGCATTTGTTCACTACACTAGTGCAGGGAGTTTTTTGCAAGACACATAACCCAGAGTTTTGTTGGATTCTTTCTAGGCCAGAGCTCTGTAAAACTACACAGTGTTTTCATTTGTCAGTATAGATAGATTTAATAAAATAGATTTTAGACTTTTAGACTATTGTGTTAGCCGTGCTAACATAATGGGGTGTACGCTGCATTTTGCTCTTCATGTCCATTTTCTGATTGGCAGCATGTGAACAGCTGCCAATCAAAGGAGAAAAAGTGTCTTAAAACATGGAAGAAGCAAACTAGAAGGAGTTGTTGTAGTCAGGTCGAGTGTAAGATAGAGATTATTTTGAACTGTGAATCATCCAAATCGAATCAAGTTGAATCCAAGAAAAAAACTTTTACTGTTTTTAACTAACTTCATTTTTACCTTGGTTTTTCATCACTGGTGTATATATAAATTCCTGCAGGGCAGGATGCTTATAGCATAAGGCCTTTAAAAGGTGAGTGTGAGTATACTGTTTTTACTCTTTATCATGCTGCTGTAACAAAACAATTTCCCTTGTGGGATCAGTAATGTATCTGTCTATCTATCTGGAAATGAGCATAACTGTACCGCTCTAAGAAAAAGGAGTTTTTCTTTTGTCTTTTACTGAGTTTCTGCCGAAAAAGTGTATCGCTGTCCACCTGCTTTCAACATGAAGGGAAAAGAGCACGCATATATTCCAACATGAAAGCACCAAATCATATTTAATGTTATTTCCATTTAGCAATGAATGATTTAGCTTACCTTCATCACTGGACATACAGTTTGCCTAGTTATTCGTACAAGTGAGCGATGTAGCCTCAAAATTGTATGACAATATTAAAATTTGAGACAATCGTATTTATGGAAATACAGGGGGAAAAAATACTGAACAGCATTTTGTAGGTGATTGCTGCTTCCTGGCGGCAGCATTTGAAAGCCATTTTCCATCCTTCTTTTCAAATGAGCTGCTGTCATTGATGACAATCAAATGTACTATACGCAGTGCCGATTAACATGAAAAGGTTCCTCCATTTTTTTATGGTGCATGTTTGAGGTATATTTTTTCATTTCCAGAAAAATAATCTATATAACACAATTCAGTGGGCTACATGCTGAAGTTAAAGGCTAGGAACAAAGTATTGGTATCAATACTAGTGGATTTTAGAGAGCAGCAGTGTCATTGTTGCATTGTATCTGAAGGGCCTTTTCATAGTGCAATAGTTGTGACACTGAATAAGATAGATGTAAGCACAAAAGCAGCCACGAGTGAAAGATAAAGTGCTTAACACTTTAGTTTAGCAATAGCAGTAACTAAAGTATTTTAACCATCAAGCACCTGCACAATATTTGAAAAAACAAAATAAAATAGAAAATATTCTTCAATTTCAATCTGGGAACGTTGAGCTGAACTTTCTAACCAGTTGCTTAAATCTCTTCTTTTCTGCACGTAACAGTCATTTCCATCCACAATTTGCTTTTCCCATCATATGGAGTGCAAATAGCGAACACTACATTTGTTTAGCTTTGTTGCACATCAGTAGCTGCTAACATCTTCTTACATGCCTTTTTTTGCCTCAAGGTTTGTTGTTTCCACTCTCACTGAGAACATATTTATTGCACATTTTGCAAAGTATTCAGCTTTGTTGGAGGATGTTGAAGTAGCTCCCCTTTTGTAGGTACTAAATTGCCATTGGAGGCTGACAAGCTGATCTGGCTCTCAGACATGCCAGGGCTTGTGTTCTTGTTGCTAGGAAACAAAACACATGGTGTCGCTATGTCATTGTTATCAGGATTTGATATTTCTATATCACTAAAAATTAATTCTGGAATTATTGTGGGGATTATGATATCGCAGAGACCTTTATTCCGGTTTTTTTTCTTATTCTTTGTTGTTCTTTATAGCAATTTTTTAAAAATAAATGTAAAGACGGATAATGAGATTAGTAGGCTAATCAAATCAATTTCCAACTTTTTACAACTAATTGTTGTAAATGAGGATGCTTCTGTCCAGTATAAGATCACCTTAGGGCCAGAAAGCCAATTGTAGTACGCTGGTTGAAACTCTGATATATCTGAGAAGAGAGAAAATATTTCAAAATCATCAACCTGCTTATGAATTAGAACTATAGATGGACATTTAAATTACCGTGATGAAGCTTTTTTTTTTTTTTCCTTCTATATTCATCTTTGAGGAAACGGCTGTAAACCTTTGCTTCCTGGATGACCCGACTCCTCACTGTCAGGCCAGCTGTGGCTTTCACAGGGAAAGTTACGTAAGTCCGGTTCATTCCAGTTCAGGTGATTGCTGTCAGCTGTACACACTGGGAGACAGACACAAGGATTGTCTTGGAGCCACGTTCGGCAGACAGTGCCGGCTCACTCGTACACGCGTTGCAAGTGCTCGCTCTCAAGAAGCGTGTTTTCTGCATGTACAAAGCCAAGCTTTCAGAAAACACCTCATACGTGGTCTCTCGTGTTTGCCGTCTCCTTCACCCTCTGCCGCACGTGCATGCATGCGCGCACACAGATACACACATGCACACAAGCTTGTACACTTGCAGAGAGAGTCCCACTCAGGTAAGCAGTGTACGTGTGCAGTCTACAGATTACACACGGGGAGCTCAGCAGGAGACGAGATGGGAGGTGTGTGTGTGTGTGTGTGTGTGTGTGTGTGTGTGTGTGTGTAGGGGGGAGTGCTGTCAGAGA
>VVHJ01004220.1:0-16973 GCA_015107715.1 Tylochromis polylepis | reverse complement strand
CCCTCTCCCCCCCCCCCCCCCCGGGCTTTTTTTTTTTTTTTTTTTTCCTTTTTTTTTTTTTTTTTGCCTCTGTTCGCGTTGTAAAAATAAGTCATCTGTAATTAAATACTTTTTTTTAAATTCTATATACATTCAGGGTTTTTTTTATTGGATAGTTTTGCATTAGAGAGAGAGTGAGAGCGATAGATGGTTAGACAGGAAATATGGGAAGAGAACAAGTTAATGAAATGCAGCAACTAGAGGCAATAGACAACTCAGCTGCTGAGGGCATCTTTGATCACGAGGTGTGCGCCCTGACCGCTTGGCCATCGGGTCAAGCTGTGCAGTCAGGATTTTAAACTCACAGCTGACCTTCAACATGTGGCCCACAGTGTTTTCTATTTAGTGCTTTTTGTTTTATCTTAATTAGCTTTCATTTTATGCAGTTTGAATATTTTTATATTGCACTGCCTTTATTTGTGTTGCCGGAGGTTGTTTTCCTCACAATATTTCCCCACGAAATAATGTTTTCTAGCTCGGTGGATAATGAAGTTCTTCTCTTTGTGTTAAATCTTGAAAGGATTAGTCAAATAATAAGTAATTCTGATAGTGGATTAATAGTTTATGGTATTTATCGAGCAAATCAAACAGGAACATGTTTCATTTTCTTCGCTGCGACAGTTTGTTCCTTGTGAAAGCTTCATGTCATTCGAAGTACTTTATCTTTTATCTATGGTTTCCAGACATTAAGCATGGCGCTATACTGGCAGACCGGCTAATCTTAAAGCCAGTTCACACAGGCTGATAGCTCAGATGATAACTTTCTGCACATCCAGTTGGCTGTAATAATAAAGAGCACACTATTTTGCATATTTAGTTTGCCACCTGTTGGATTGGCAAGCTGCTTTGCAACCCGCCTCCACCCCATCCAACATAATCCATATCATATCTGTTGTTAACATAGCAAGTCTGCTATGTTCTGCGTGGGGTCTTGCTGATGCTCACCCCCTCTTCCAGCTTTCCCCACATGCACAAGGAAGGACAGAGAAGGTCCAAGCTGGCAAATATAAATTACTTCAGACAGAAATCTGCTTTTGATGATAGCGGTCCTGACTTAACAAGCAATTTAAGATTGTCACCTTTTGCTCTGGGAACCAGAAAAACCCATTTCTTTTTTTTATTTTAACTGAATTTATTAAGTACATTTCAACGTGGTGCAAAGATTCTGTATTCTCGATCATTTTGTATTCTGAATATAATGATAGAAAAATGTGGGCTACTCATACCTCATCATAACATTATATTGTCTTTGAAATGTGAAGGTCTTCCTATTATTCACCACTCAAGAAATGCCACCTAGACCTGTACCTTCGCCAAATGGCAGTCTGCACTTACTCACCTGCTCTCTTGCAACCCCTGTGGCCTCAGGCTAGCTCCCATGCAGCCAGGCTAATTGGCTGCAAATTAGCAAGGCCTAATGTGACGTTGTAAAGGGCAGCACTGGCGCAGTGGCCTTTGGCCTTTGGCTGAACATTGTATGTCATAGACAATCACCTGATATGAATCAGCACCAGGCCATTATTCTGACTCCCATCCTTTCATGCCTGCTCCAAGGGAGATCTGCGGCTGAGCGCAGTGGAGGTCGATGCTCGATGTCAAGAGTACTTAAGTATGTGGAGGAACTCCAATGTTGTCATTGGCTGCAGGGAGTCATTATGTTGCTGTAGGTGCACTGAAGCACCTAAGTTTGTGTCTTATGAGCACATCTCTGTTTTTATCACTGTACAGTCCGTGTGTCTGCACAGCTCCAGCGGTGTAGTGGTACATGTGTACAGGGTTGGATGTGTTTCTATGGCTGTTGTGTGGTTGTCCCTCACATTACTAAGTGACACAGAGCTACAGAACTGTGTCTTACTTACCTTAATCATGTACCTTACTATTCTCAGTTTACGTGTCATGTTAAACCAGTCTGCTGTACAGATGTGTGTCTGTGCACATCTGTACTGCATCGTAATGTTAGTGCATGGGCCCGCATGCTCTGTGCTCATGGTTAACTGATGAGAGAAGCTGCAGTGGAGTGTTACTTTTGTTCCTGGCCAAGGCTTTCGCTTCAAGGAAGTTGTTAGAATGTAATGTCTTATGGGAAATTTGCAGTGATCGTGCATGAAGTGGTTTAAGCCACAGGGAAGTGCATTGCAACAGTGGTTGTTAAGTTATCGTAATAAACCATGTTCAGTCTTCAGTATAGGTATGCATACGCTTCAGTGCAATAACTGTCTGAAATTTGAGCACTGTGTTCATTAACCTTACAAGGAAAAAACAATAAAGGCTGACAGTGGCTCTCATTTCCTTTGCCTCATCCATGTAGAGTTGCTGTAATCAGTAAAGGTTACTAGGGAGAGAGAAAAAAGGCAGCAATATTTTTATTGTATGAAATACTCTAAAAAAGAAAGGTCCAAACTCTGTAAACTGGAAAAACCTTATCATTCCACAAAAACAAACACCTCAATCTGTTGTAAATATATGAAAATGTGAAATAACTCTGCATTGGCCAATGCAGAGAATTTTATTTTCGTGTTTCAATTGTGTATACATTTACACGCTGTTTCAAGTGACAGAAATACACCTGAACTGCCCGACTCATTATCCTGACAGATACATTTGGTAAAGAGGAAAAAAAGAGGACCAAGTATTTGAATCATCCCAGTGAACTCCTGAATGGTATTTGATTCATATTTGGGGCAGGTTCTAATATTAATATTGTTAATCATTTTTATTATTGTGTCAGTACAGTTAATTAACCCTGGATTGCATGAGTTCCTTCTCCAAGTTTGCGTTGACACCAAAGTAGAACAAAAGCATCAGCTGACCACTGTGGGGCACTGCAATAAATTAAATTAGTGTTAACAGACACACTTTTAATATGACTACAGCAAGTTGCCGTGGGAACTGCCCTACTAAACTGGTTGGTCTCTCATTGTTGCTTTGAGCAAAATGGTGCTCGTGCAACAAATGCTGTTAACTTCCTCTTTCTGTTAGAGATCGACGGTTAAAGTTAATGATGAGCTACAGCCACAGTTCATTGTTCACTTTTAAAGAGAGAGTTTACTCCAAAAGTTTACGTGTTTTTTGTCTGGCAGGTAGTGCTCTTTATCAATCTGGGTGTTGTTTGATTGGAAAAAAAATTAAGATGATTGTTATTATTTATAATTATTTTATTTTAAGAAACTGGGTCATGATTTCTGGAAAGAGATCTAAGGTCTAAGGTTTTTCTTTAGATGGCGGATATTTCTTAGAATGGGCAACTCACCCTGACATAATCTAGATTGAAAAATATCACAACAGGCCACAGGAAAAAAAAAAAAATTTCGGTGTGAACTGTTCCTTTAACTTGGACTTTGACAGTTCACCTTTGATGGTGAGCTGTGAAACAGTCCTAGCCCGTGTTCTTTTTATGACACAATTTAAGCCATAATATATATATAAACTTCCACCACATTTGTATTTAAATATAAATTGCTGCTATTGATTGAAAGGCAGATTGAGATAATTAGCTTTTTTTTCTTTTCGTTTTAGGCTGTGTCCATACTCGCACACATGCATAGATGCAGCTATTAATTATACTTGTGTATGAAACACTGCTAGAGCTTTTAATTACATACTAATCACTAATACGAGTCTCACTATTAAATTCTTAATTAAAAGCCAGGAATTTCTCTTGCTATCTCCTCAAGCATTTGGCACGCATCCAACACTGTGTTTCCCTCTCTTACCAGTCAGGCCTGCAGCACTCTCCATACGGCTAATAATAGGCTTTAGGCCGGTTTCCCTAGCACTTTGGAATGCAACAGTTATACCACAGAATGAGCTTCTTTGCTAGCTATGGGGTTTGCATCCTGTCTGACACGAGCCTGTTCTTTATCAGACTCTGGGTTGCGTCACAGCATGTCATAGAACAAGAAAGCAAATGGCTGATGGTTTTCTGATTTACCAAAGTTAAAGCAGCCCTGCTCAGGCACAATTTTTAGCAAGTAATACATGTGTAGTGCAGAAAAGGCGTTCAAATGAAATTGACAGTGGTATCAGCCTCAGCAGATTTAGTCAATAATTGTTCATTTTACTTTTAGATTTTTCAGCTGAGGTATTCAGGTAGAAAATAAAAGCTACCTAACTTCAATGTACCTGAAAATGCAACATTCTTAAAAACTAAAACGTTTTCTTAAAAAAATTATTTCAAATCAGTACAGTAATGTGAAAAAAAACGTTTTCATGCTATTCTTTGCAGGCCCGTAGAAAAGCGTAGCACTCCCTTTCTACTTCCATATGAATTAAGAGGCTAAATGGAAGCCAGGTGCTGCTAATCAAATGCACGTGATTAATTGATCATCAGCAAGTGTGGTCACTGGTATAAATTAGTAAGTTTGCCACTTTGCTGGTCTGCAGCATTCAGCTGCATGCCACAATCTTCCCAGGAGTGGATGTCCCAGAAAATTCACCCCAAGGCCAGATGCAGTGGTCAGAGAAATTCCAAAAAACCCAGGAGTACATCTTAGACTATAAAGGCCTCAGCATGTTAAATGTTAAAGTTCATGGCAGTACGTTTAGAAAAAGACTTGTTTAACAATTATGACTTGTTTGGAATGGTTACCAAGAGAAAGCCTTTTCTCTCTTAGGAACATAGCAGCACAACGTAGGTTTGCAAAGTTGCATCTGAACAAAGCACTAGAATCCTGGAACAATGCTCTTTGGACAGATGAGAAAAACAACCACAGCATATCCGCAAATGTCATACTAACATCATACAGACAGTCATACCAACTGTCAAGCACGGTGGTGGAAGAGTGATGATTTGGGCTTGTTTTGGAGTCACAGGACCTGAACACCTTGCATTCATTGAGTTAACCATGAACTCCTTTGCATGCCAAAATATTTTAGACTCAAATGTGAGGTTGTCTATCTGAAAACTTGGCTAAAATTGGGTCCTGTAACAGGAAATTGATCCCAAGCACAGCAGCAAATCTACAGCAGAGTGGATGAAAAAGCAAAGACTCATGGAGTTGCAATGGTCAAAGTCCAGAACTCCAGCAGACTGAAATGTTGTGGCGGGACCTTAAGACAGATATGAATAAACAAATGAAGCGATCCAAGAAGAGTGGGCCTGAATTCCTCCACAACAATGTGAGAGACTAATAAAGTCATAAAGAAAGTTATTGCTGCTAAACATGGTCTTACAACCTCATTTTTTTTCACATGACTATATTTTTGTGGCCGCATTTCAGCCACATTAACATATACCAGAAATAATTTTTCATGTAAGATGGCATGACACTGAATCGGAAAAAGAATTGGAAAAAAACTATATTCCTGCTTCTCTTTGCATCAGTAAACAAGAACTTGTAGAGTACAGCCAGTATTTGCTAAAGAGTCTGACAGGAGTGCTTATTTACTAAATCTTACATTATTAAAGCTCTAAACTCAATAAAGAACCACATAATATATTTGTTCATGGCTTATAACTCTGTTAAAGATTGTAAAACAGCAACAGTGCCGATAACTGCGTGGCATTGATCTCTATTTTATGATCTCAAGGCAGTCTGCCATTGGTTATATTGACACATGAATCACAGAAAGCCTGAACAGTAACAGAAACATGGCCTTTACACAGTTCTGGAAAGTGTCTGAGCAGATTAATATAGTTTGTGAAAAGGCTCCATGTTTCGGTGATTAAAAATCTGTAAAAATAAAGAAAAAGGAGGAGAAAAAAAATAATTTAGATGGATGTTGTGGATATTATCTATTACCACAGGAAATCCATTGCAGTTTCAGTAGTCATGAACCTTGCAACCTCCCAAATAGCTCAACACAACCCACCTAATTAATAAGTTTAGAATTCAGACTAGAATAGCCTTCATTTCTTCACGTAAGCATGACAGGGTGGCTGTCAAACAGCATTGGGATGCGTAGTACAGCCAGTGCACTCCTTCCTGCCTGTCCTCCTACCCCTCCTTCCTCCTTCCCTGTTCACTCACCTCCTCTCCCGGAAAAGCTGGTGACAGAAGCTGTCACTTCGCACACAGCCCTCTGCTTGAAACAACCAGCAACAGGAAGTCTGCCACTGCGACCTACTTTGGTCTCTGTGTTATTTTTGAAACACTACATTAAAATTACACCTGAAAGGATTTTGTCTTTCTAAATTAGTTGTGAGAGTAGAAATCCTGCTGATGTGACACAGGAAGGAGTATAGTGTTCAACACAGAGACTGGGAAAACTGGGTTGATCTTTTACTGTTGTGGAGTATTTCTGCTGTTTATCTCTTGAAAAAAGATAAAATAGTAGCACCATAATCACTGACCTGCTTTGTAAAATCCTATCTGTGAATATTAGAAGGTGTTTTGGCATCAGATAAGCATTGAATACATTAGTCTTCTGCTCATTCTTCTGCAATTCCCACTACGGAGTCTTCATCAAAGACCCTGTTTTAAAATGTGTCTTGTGTGATCTGATCATGGGTGGACACCTGAGACACACTGCTGTTTGCACCTGTGTCTGTCTTGTGTCTCTAAGGTGTTCGGCTGATCACTTTGGCAGTCAAGTGGCAGAACTGCTTAGCAAAGACAAGCAAAGAAAAAAAAATGTCTCAAGAACTAATATACATGCGTAGGCTTTTCCAACTGGTTAGGTAGCGAGGATAAAGTCATTTCTAACTTGAAAGAGGGCGAAATACAAGACTAAAAGGGACCACCATGTGCAGTTTTGCTGACAGAGTAAAAACACGTTTTTGCCCCATTGCTGATTTCTCAGCTTTTTGCACTTTTGCCACATTTAAATGTTTCAGATCGTTGAACAAATCTTAGTATTAGACAAATAACCTGAGTAAATGAGATTTAGTTTTTACCCCTCAGCCATGTCGTCCCTCCGCTGTGTGGGTGGTCAGGCGGGAGGCGTGGACACCAAAGTATGTGAATGCGGTAACTTGAGACCAAGGCAACATAGGATTTTTAAAAATTGATACCATAGGTGCCATCTACTAAAAATCTCAAACGAGTTTGAATCCTGGTGATCTTGACCTCAAGGTCTTAGGTAAACTTTTCTGAAAATGTCATTTACACACGTACATTGAACTTCTTTTTGGAGAGTGACAGTACTAACGAGGTTCTTCTAGTCGACTGCAAAGTCATTATATTTCCTGAGGCTGCTCCACAATAAAAAGAATCCAACCAGTAGGCATGGGATCTGATAGCTTGTTCCAGTTTAGATCAGGTTCCAAATTGGTAAAATTCCCTGATTCGTGAAGTTCTGCACCAAGTGAATCCCTTACCAAATCTTTTATTCATAGTTTCTGTTTGTTTAGGCTTTTGTGCATCTTTGATGCTACAGCATCGGAAGAAAAGACAGACTGATGACACAAAGCCATCCGTCCATTTTCATACTGCCTAACTAATTCAGGGTTATGGGGGCTGGAGCCTATCTCAGCTATCACAGGGTGAGAGGTGGGATCCTACCTGGACAGGTTGCCAGTCCATTGGAGGGCTAAAACAGCAAAGTTAAATCATTTTTTCAAACAAATATATTTCAAACATGCTGTGGTAAGAATTGATGGCATTTTTGCCACAGCTTGCACAGGATCCTAAGCTTTCAGTGTGAAGCAGGCGCAGGATATCTTGGGTTTACATCAGCAATAGCTTAACCCTGAACTAGAATATGACAGAACGCATCCAAGAATTAAGCCTTTTGTCAAGTCAGCGGTGCAGATCCATGTTGTTTGAGTAGGGGTGACTGTGTTGGGTTTGCTGCAGTCAGTCAGCTGCATCAGTGGCAGAGGAAGTGCGTGTCTTGATGCAATAATTAAACCAGACTGATGTGAGCCTCTGGAAATGCAACACTAGATTTGTATAACCTGCAGCCCGCTAAGGGCTTCCAAGTAGATACTTCTCTGTGTTTAAAGTGACTCTAGACAAAATGATGTGGCAAAGCTGGGCCTGCTGGTTGGAATGATGAACTGCATTTTTGAATATTTTTATTGTTTTGGAGCAGCTTGCTAGATCCCCAGAGACGGCAGAAACCCTGCTTCCACCTTGTCTGTATGATGTTGTTGTTGTTGTTGTTTTTGTGTGTGTATGTGTGTGCGAGTCACAAGCATGCAGACTCACTTAGGCCCTCTCCTTCTCTTTCCATCACGCACAAGCAAGCAGGTTCTGGTACATTCTGGAAATACACACATGTGTAGACACATGAACAGGTGCATGCATAACTGCTCACGTGCACAGGTACACCCACACACACACTTGCTTGCACACACGCTTACATCCAGATGAACGAACAAACAAAACACTGAAATGCACACACCCACTCAGGCGCACACACTTGTGTACAAGCAGACGCTGCACAGCCACGCATACCTCTCATCTTATAGATGACTTGTGTGAAGTACTTGAGTGAGGGAGTGAAGAGGGTGGGGAAAGAGTCCATCAAATGAAATGAATATGTATCAGATGGAGTTTGAAGTAGTGACTTGCATTCAGCCCTGCATACTCATGGAGCGGCTGTCACTTCGTCACCATCAGGATATAATAAGGTGTCTCAATGATACTCAGAACCCAGGAGACTTTCACATCTAAGACACCTGTCCGTGTGCGCTTGTACCCTGTACTCCCTCATCCAGCCGACTTCAGCTCTTTCTTTCTTTGTGCCTCTTGCTCCCTCCCTCCTCCCAGCTCCTACTCCTGTGCCTTACTTTCAAAACTTACATTTTACCCCCTCACTGTATGGGTTCAGCTGAAAGTTAATAAAAATCTCTTCTGTCTTTATTTTCTCCAAATATCCTCTCCTGCTCTGGCTTCTTTCCTTTTTCACTCTTTCTCTATCTGTTGTTCTGACTGTGCCTCTGTACCTCTCTGACACAACAATGCAGTCATCTTGAAGGGCATGGGAGAGACTCTCGTGAATGCTGTTGTGTGGGAGTGCATTTGTGTGTGCACATCAGACCAAATAAGCTCCCGCCATAGGTTAATACCATGGCCAGCAAATACCCTTGGCCCTTTGGCCTTTGACCTCAAGTCTCCCAGCAGACAAACACAGATGAGCAGAGGTTTCTGTGGGACTTACACATCAGTCTTACCTTTGCTTATTAGAGCTTTCCCAGGCTCTGTATTACAGCCTGCTGAAGCACGTTAATGTATGTATTTTCAAACAAAAATGTAAAGATCTACAGGTCTTTTCCCCCAGGCCTCAGTGTCTCAGTATGCTGGATTTCATCCACTTTTTAAATGTCATCTTGTAAACTTTTAGTGGCTGTAATCAAACCCTCCCCAAACGTAGACCTGATGGGGAATCATTTAGTTTAGTGTGCACTTTAATGCTTCAGCTATAACTCACCTTACTGTGTGTGCATAAAATGAAAAAGATTGTTACAGCAGGAAACCTGGGGAGCAGAAAAATATTAAAAAGTTTTGTTTCCACCTTTATGAAACATCTATTCTCAGAACTATTAAATTCTGTTGAGCAAATGCCATCTAATGTTGCCACTTTGCATTTAACTCTGCTGGCATGACCCAAATCTTCCAAACCTACCACTTATGTAACTTCGCTCTTCTCCATGTGACCTGCTTCCTTGGCATGTCTACCCCAACACAAACACACATTCACAAAAGCAGCAAGCTTCCCGCCTATGGCCAGAATATCTTCTGGGGCCTTTACCTTGCACTTTACCATATCTAGTCACACACCCACATATGCAGACAGGCTTTTTATCCAGTTAAGCATCTTCCTTTGATCATCTATCTCTTTCTCTGGCTGATCCGCATGTATGCACAGCCTTATATTCCTTTCCTCTCCACCCGAAAGCATGTTTCCAAAACCTGACTTTTTGTCACACATCACATTATATCACATTGCATTTTGTCAAAAAGTCATCCATGCCTGTCAAGCCCGCCTTACATAACTACCCTCGCCAAGTCCAGGATGCTGCAGCCTACATTAGGCAGCAACAGCATCCATTTCAATTACAACTACATCCATTACAACATTACTGTGCATATGCAAACATCCACAAGTCTCTGTCTATATCTAATAATAGTGTGAAAGCCATAAACTGCATATAAAAGATGGATGTAGCCACATGACGTCAAACATCCAACAAAATAATCAGTATAGAGTATTATGCAATAGTCTTAGGACACCCGTCATTTCTTTGTGCTTTGATAACAGACAACTTTGAAATTGTATCTTTAGACACTTTGTTGCTAGCAGCCTGTTGCGAAAACAAATGATTTGTTCCCATTTCTTTATCCAAATATATGAACAATGCCAAAGATAACAGTTTTACAGACATAAAATAGTATTTTTGCACCAACAAATGATTTCCAAACAGCTGTTGGCTAAAAAGTTGGCATATCTGAGCATGGTGTGCAGTGGGTCGTTAAAAAAATGTCTATGAAGGTTCTCAGTCATCCAGGTCATGGTAGTCTAAGGAGCTTGGAAAGAAAAGCATCTGGACTTCTTTAAGTTTCTTGAAGACGTTTCACCTCTCATCCGAGATTAGGTTAGGACGCCCACTCACGCCTTAACCCCCACTCACATCCTGGGCCATTTGACCTCAGGAAATCACATGATAGGGTGGAGCTAGGTTTCACAATGGGTTCACCCGAAACCTTGGCTGATTGAGACCCACACCCATTAAAACACCTGGGCTCGTGTGATTACGTAGAGGATCCACAGGGGGTCTATGACCCTCTTGGGGGACACTCCCATAAGGCTTTAAATCTGGGACTCTCCACCATTTGCTCTTAGAACTGAAGAAGCTTCTCTGATGAGAGGTGAAACATCTCCAAGAAACTTAAAGAAGTCCAGATGCTTTTCTTTCCAAGCTCCTTAGTCATTAAAAAAAACAGAGGAAAGTGGAGGACAGAAGAAGAAGTAGCAGGTCTAAAAAAAACTGTCCCGGCAGATCGACACTATCTGAAAGTCATGCCCTTAAAAAAAAATTGGGAAACAAATACAGCAAAGACCTGAGAAAAGCACCTGGACCTTCAGCTGATCTACTGTTCACAGGAACCTCATCAGAAATGGTCTGAGTGGAAGTGTGGCTGTCAAGAAGCCATTCTGAAGGAAGGGAATCAGGGAGAAAAGGCTGGGGTATGCCAAATTATACAAGAAATGGACTGAAAATGTGAAATTTTTGGTTCAAATTATTGTCAGTGTGCATGCCTCCCAGTGCTCCTGTCTACTTTCTTTATCTCCCTGACTATTCTGCTTTTTTCTTGAAGAAGAAAAAATTTGGTCAAATATCAAATACTGATTTTCAAGCTCGTTAGAATTGTACAAACTCTGTTTGCCTTATATACTGTATTTCTATGTATGTTTGTCCATGTTTTGCTACATTAGTTTCCCATTTTCCTAGCAAAATATAAAGAAATGAGGGGTAGCTCAAGTGGTGGCTTTTCACAGTACGGTGCCTGTAAATCTGGACAGGCAAAATTGCCAGGAAGCACTATATGAAAAAGAATAACAATAAAATAAAGACGGTGAGCTACACTTTTGGGTTAGCATATTTACTATAGACAAACAACCCCCAAAATATTCCAGTCAAGTTCCATCACTTCTGTACTTCAAGAAGTGCAACTTCATAAATTTTTCCATGGGAGTTGTTAGTCTTTGCGGTAAAGGAATCGAAAGAAGGAATGTCTGTCATCATTTTTAAACACTCTCCAAACTCTGGTTTGGACTGACTCTTCCAGTGATGACAAGTGATCCTGGAAGCTGCAACAAAACCTGCTAGTAAAAGTCTTTTTGGAGGGATTTTTATTTTTTTTTTTGCAGGCAGTAAGCGGCGTTAAGAAATTACTGATATTTTTAATTAGTTATTTCCAGAAGGTGAGAAAAACAAAACACAACTTCTTTAATAAATGTGTGTGTACATTTCCTTTTAACATTTCTTTCAAAATTACCCATCATCTTATTGTAATTATGTAATTATTTAAAGAAATTGGCCTATTGTCCAATATATCAGCCAATCGTTTTTTTTTTTTTCTAAACAGACAGTTGAAACCTATATGGATTTCCCTAACATGTTTTGTGTTTTTTATTTGATTTGTCGTGTACATTCTGCTTGACTTAGATGGTTGTGGTGTTACCAAAAATGAAATTGCCCTCCGGTGGTCTATGTAACATCAACACTCATATAATGTTGGGAGGGTGTCTCTTCTCCCTTCTTTGCTCTTTTAATTTTCATTTATTGCACAGATACCAGTTGATCGATAGATCGATCCTTAAAGGGATAATGTTGGCCAGCTGATGAATTTGTTGGGCTCTGTCTTGTTCTATTGGATTTTTTTCTCCTAATTTCCTTACATCTTTAGAAATACTACACAAAGTGTTCTCCATCATCCATAAAATGGTATTTTATATTGTATATTGTGCCTACTCTTTGAAGATTGTGCACCTTTTTCTACCCCCTTTGTACTACCTGTAACTTGAGCTGTTGCAACACCGAGTTTCTCATTCGTGAGATTAATAAAGTCTATCTTATCTTATCACAACATAAAACACATTATATAAAATACTAATGCTGATTGTGAGCACCTCTGTAAAGGCAGATGCTTTGGTGTAAAGCCAACATATCCTGCACCTGCTTCACACAGAAAGCTTAGGATCCTGTGCAAGCTGTGGCAAAAATGCCATAAATTTTTACCATAGCATGTCTGAAATATGGTGTAGACACAATGCCAGTCTGGCTTGTTTGGAAGGTTTAGCCAAAACCAATAAGATCAGTATCGTTTGTCTTGCACTGTGACCTGCTTGCGTTGATAAAAATTAGGCTGGAGCAGATTACTATGGATGGAAAGAGGATTTTTAACTTTTAAGTAATGAGTTATAAAGCCAGGGTGCCTGCTGACTTCTTCATAATTCAGGGAGAAAGGCTAGTCTCTCTCTATATGCATATATTGTGTGGACAAGTAACTAAATCATGGGACCATATTGCATCTTGTGCCTTCGAATTAATCAAAACTGTAGCTTGTGCTCTCTAAGCGACTTCAGGGCTCTGTAGTAATTAGATAATTATTAAGTAACTGTAGTTCATGTAGTTCGGATGGCAGAATTGTGCATTATAATATGCTCACAGTAGGACTGGTCGTGTATGGAAAACATGTATCCACAGACATACTTATTATGCCTTAAGTTGGTCTGGACTGCTCCTTATGGAGAGACCAAACACTGATTTACTGTGTTTGCAGACATTTTTTTTCTTCAGTGGAAATGGAGGTTGTCGATGTTATGTATATAATTTTGTTCGTGCCAAAGGTATGGGACTCAACCAGTAGTCTTATTCAGTGCCTGCATTTCACACAAACACGCAAGCACGCACTCGCACGCTCTGTGATCCTTCAGCTACTGGGGGGGAATGGCATGGCCTCAGCCTGGTCAAAAAAAGCTCATTAATCAGGCAGGGCAAGGAATGTGTGGGAGGAAGATACAGCAGTGACTCTCATTATCTTACTTCACAGCACTGCTAATCAGTTCATCTATTGCTAATGATTATTCAGTGAAAGATTACTTTTTATTTCTTTAGCATTTATGAAAGCAGGCATTCACACGTACTATGTATTCACAAATGACACACAGACAAGCAGGCACAGAATGAAGGACGGTCTTCCTCTGTGTGTCGTTACACAGAGGAAGAGACACACAAACACACACAGCATCTTTATGTCCTTGTAGCTAGCTATGTGGAGAAATCATATTTAGTTGTTTTTTTTTAAATTCTTTCTTTTATGCAGCATCCCGTCAGGGAAAAGAAACAGAATCTGTTTTATGTATCATTCGCCCTTTTGCATACGTGTGGGTGGCTAAGAGAGAGAGTGTGTGTGTGTGTGTGTGTGGTGTGTGTGCATGTTGCGCATGTTCATAACAGCCTATTAAATGTTTGAAATGAAATCTTCATACTATTCGATAAAGAAAACTGACCATACACTGATGAAAAGGCTGATAAAATGTCATGGTCTATGTGCTGGCAGGCGGAACGGAGGACCCAAACGCAGGACTCATAGAGATGAAGATGAACTTAAATGGCTTTATTTGCTGTACTCCATACAACAAACATACACGAACAAAAAACCGGTAGGCAGGCTGGCAGACGGAACACACAGACGAGATGAGAGATGAGAGATGAGGGATGAGGGATGAGGGTTGAGGGTTGAGAGTACGACGCGACACCGAGCAAAGAACACACAGGGTTTAAATACAAAGTGGATAATGAGGGAACTGGACACAGGAGGGAGACACAGCTGAACCTAATAAACAAGACAACACAGAGGGGAGCAAAACAACCTGACGCACACAGACTAAAGACTATCACAATAAAACAGGAAGTAACAAACACGCAGACTGCCCTAGAATGAAACCAAAGATTAACCATAATAAATCAAATCAAAAACACTGGGTCACCGACCCAGGACGGTGACATAAAATGAAGAAAGTATAAAATAGTATAAAAAGAATAAAACATAATGAGAGGTAAACATAAGTTAGGGGAATCCATTCACTTGAAGTGAGACGAACCAGGGACGAACCTTGCTAGGGGTTTGGTGAGGTAAGTTTGGGTTTAACCTTGGGTTTTCGATGTTGGAAAGGTGGTTCATTTACCTTGTTGCATCGCTATGGTGGCTTTTGCTGAATACCTTACCTGCTCTGGAGCTGATTAAGTTTGCAGCCGATCAACACATACTAACTCAATGCCTCTCGACTTTTCCTGGAAAACATCATCACCATTCCTGGAAGAGCTCGCGGACGTTGACACACCAAAGTTTTCTCTCTAACGAGCTCAGCCATCTGCCGTGACAGGTTAGGGGTGAGAGGAGGGAGACAGGACAAAAGACACACTGTGGAAGAGAAATAGAGATTAATAATAACTCATGGTTAAATGCAGAGTGGTGTATGAATACATAGAGTGTGAAAAAAGGTGAGTGAAGAAGAAACTTTGCTCAGTGCAACATGGGAAGACCCTAGGAGCCTAGGCCTACTGCAGCGTAACTAAGGGAGGGTTCAGGGTCACCTGATCCAGCCCAAACTATAAGTTTTAGCAAAAAGGAAATTTTTGAGCCTAATCTTAAAAGTAAAGAGGGTGTCTGTAAAGATAATTAAATATTTTTAAATATTCTTTATTAATATTGCGTTTTTTCCATCTTTGTGACCGCAGCAAGGAAAGTGCATATATAAATTCATATAGCATTTCTTATTACTATACTGCTTACCTTTCCAGACCTTTCCTATCCTGAACTCTCAGACATTGTTGCTTTGCTACAGTGCTGGCATTGTTTCCACCTTGTTCTCATGTGTTTAATCTCCCCTGGTTTCTCTAATATAATGTATTGCTTTTGCTTTGTGAAACATATCATTGTTCTTCCACTAGCTCTGTCACAGGCCATATTTGTGTTGTATGCTGAAAACACCACATTTAATCATCAGATTGTGTGACCAGTGTTCAGTATTTTACTAGTGTTCAGTATTCAATCTTAATTTGTGACATTGTTCCATTGAGACACAAGTATAAGAGAAATGAAGATGTATCCCTGGGTGATAATGAATGTTTGTCAGCTGCAGCTTTACATCAGATATGTAGAAGCACACCTGCAAGTCAAGCACAGCTCAACAAGACTGGTGGGGGAGCCCACTGAGGAGGAGAACGATGCCAGTGCTGCACCAATGGCTAGTTAGCTCAGCAAAGTTCAGCTAAAGCTGGAATTCGCTCTGCTCACTCTACCACCTGAGCCATAGACACCAACATTACCCAACAATGAATATGCACTATAATATAATGTAATATAAATTTAATGTAATGTCCAGATCCAAATGATATTTTGAGTCATATAAAGATTAAATACTGACCTACTGGTTGTTACATTCCTGTGTCACCAACAGCAAAACCAAACCCTTCACTCATCCAGGTAAATATCTTTACCTTTACCATTTAATTCAATTCAATTTTATTTATATAGCGCCAAATCACAGCAACAGTTGCCTTAAGGCGCTTTATATTGTAAGGTAGACCCTACAATAATACATACAGAGAAAAACCCAACAATCATATGACCCCCTGTGAGCAAGGAATTAATTAAGCAATACAGTGCAGTGTCAGTCTTTACATTCACTATTTGGCTCACTTTATTCTATCTGTTCTATCCTAAATCCAACTGTATTCTCACACGCCGATTGGTTTGGGCTACGGGCTGTTTTTGTTGATATGTGGATCATAAGGGACAGGCTCACATGGAAGAAAACTCCCGTGCTCCAAACCATCTGAAAAATATCACATTCAATTCTCGATTTACTCAAAGGGGACGACTTAATATTATTTCACACTGGAAGATTTTTTGTTTATTTTTTTAATGCCAAACTAAATGACATGAACAAATTCAGGGCTGTATGAAGCCACTGTGCAACCATGCAGGCCCAGCAACGGACACACATGCCCCAAAAGTGAAAAGTGCTAGAGTGTACAAAGTCTGAAATAGATGGGGTTGTGCAGACAGTGCAAGTAGTACAGTTGTGGCCCAAAGTTTTGAGAATCACATAAATATTGGAAATTGGAAAAGTTGCTGCTTAAGTTTTTATAATAGCAATTTGCATACACTCCAGAATGTTATGAAGAGTGATCAGATGAATTGCATAGTCCTTCTTTGCCATGAAAATGAACTTAATCCCCAAAAAACCTTTCCACTGCATTGCATTGCTGTCATTAAAGGACCTGCTGAGACCATTTCAGTAATCGTCTTGTTAACTCAGGTGAGAATGTTGACGAGCACAAGGCTGGAGATCATTATGTCAGGCTGATTGGGTTAGAATGGCAGACCTGACATGTTAAAAGGAGGGTGATGCTTGAAATCATTGTTCTTCCATTATTAACCATGGTGACCTACAAAGAAACGCGCGCAGCCATCATTGCGTTGCATAAAAATGGCTTCACAGGCAAGGATATTGTGGCTACTAAGATTGCACCT
>VVHJ01004218.1:0-10283 GCA_015107715.1 Tylochromis polylepis | reverse complement strand
TTCTTACACATAGAGATAGTCCAGGTCAGCTGTATTCTCACTACTGGAAATACTTCATGAGCTTTAGGACGGGGTTGCTGCCTGTGTAGAGCTTGCATGACAGTATGACGGCCACTTGCTTGCATCTTCACACAAATGGAAGTAGATATACTATGGACTGTACTGGGAAGGTGGCAGGTTAAGACTATTTAATATCCCATCTGATCACACTGTATTGGACATTTGCCTTCTCACTTTCCTCCTCCGCACATTAGGTAATGTCTAGGGAAGCTCAGGATTGTAGTTTATGTGTAAAAATAGCCTTTGTTTCAAACATCACCCACAAACCATTCAGTTTTCAAGCACGTTGACTCTGATGGCTCGGTCTCTGGAATTAAAAGCTTATATCTTTGATCCTTTACTTTCCAGCACTGTGGTCATTGTCATTTCAAGTGTGTATGTGTGCAAGCATTTTTTGATTTCTTTGATCCTACTTTTCCACTCTGTGTGTGTCTGTGTGTGGGGGCTTTGTGTGTATGTGTAGAAGAGTGTGCCCACAGTGTCCAAGTGTTTTCAGTCCTCTCATTGCAATATGAAACTATTTCCAATTCTGTGTTCTGTAAATGGAGTATAAACTAGAGGTTTAGCTCCTGCATACACTTTAACACCTTTTGAAACTGTACATTTAAAAGGTAGGATGAGTTGGAGAGAGAGAAAGAGGGAGATACAGTCATCTGTCTGACTGGTTCTTTACAATGGAGGACATGTGTGAGGGGGTGGATGAGACATAAATGTTTGCTCTATGATGTGTATTTGTGTATGTAGGGGGCTGCCAGCCTGTGTGAAAAGTGCAGTTTTTTTCATTTGTTCAACCGCCTACTGCTTTGGGTCATGGAGTCGGCTATACTGCCCTGTGGAGGGTTGAGCATGCTAGCAGCAAAAGCAGCGTGGTAAACATTCACTCCTCTAAAACCTCATGTATTTATATTAGTGGTGGAGGCAGTGGGGTAGGTCTCTGGTCAGTGTTTTGTCTGTGTTTCTCTTGTGTTTCAATGGGAAAATTGCTGTTTTTATTCTCAAACCAATGTCTGTGTCTCACCATTCTAATTTGGGGTTTTAGTTTTGCACATTATGCTTCCCTGTTAGAGACAAAAAAGCATTCATATAAGTAAAAGCTATTGGAGACGAAAAAGGCAGTAGATTATCAATGAATGCAGCAAGGTAGTACAAAGGAAATCGTATTTACAGAGTTGCGATGCTGTTCAGTCTTCCATTGTTAAACAGAATACAACTCGCAGTAGGACTTGGAATCTACCACAACCACAATGCAGAAATTATGATAACCACGGAAATAACATCAAATCAGTGTCGCTTCAGTCGCAGGAGGAGATGATTAGCCTCCATAATACACAGTCTGACAGTGCAGCTGTGGCATTAATCACAAAGTCCATTCAACAAGGAGCCCCAGGTTCTCTTAGCCCTGATAAGGCACACATTGTCCCGGACGTGTGCAGGGGGGAAGATGAATGCACCTGTCTCCAAAACCAAATATCCTCCGGTCCCCCTGGTGTCCCTTCTTACATCGTCCCACTACTCCACCCTCTCCTCATCCCTTTGTGTGTCTCTTTCGCTCTCTCTGTCTCTATCTATCTACCCTGAAAGCCCATCACGGACTCAGCCACCCGGTGCAGGATAAGTTCTGTCTGCACTAGGATGGCAGGGGAGAACTAAGGGCTTGGACAAAAGATGCATTTATAGCAGTCGGTTCAGGATGGCTGCAGACAGACAATGGACACATTCTTCAGTTTCTAAAACAAACGGCTGTGCGCAGCCTGCTTTTCTAAGGTGGACAGAGGGCAGCAGGAAGAGCTAGGTTTACCTTGGTCAGGCTACAGTTGGTAAAAGGAAACAGTCATTTGCTTCCAAAGATATCTTTGTGTCATGTAGAGGAATCCAAAATAAAGCAACAATGGTAAAGAGCCCTGAGGGAGAGATATACCTGCAGCACGAAGGTTTCATTGTCAGATGTGTTTATATTCTTTCTCACACCTGGCCATGAGGAAGCTATAGTAAATAGACTCTGTCCTTGCAGAAGAGGCAGTTACCTAGGACATGGCACAGTTTTGTTTTTTTTCGGTGTGGAAGAGTCCGATGTTTTTTAGCTTTGTGGGCCAGAAACAAAGCAAAGCAGTGTGCCATGAACACGCCAACACTCTTTGATCTCTAGGCAGGTGAGGCTGTCAGCACAGCCGCCAGTGTGGTTTCAGTAAACGTAGTGGTGTCATTCAGTGTGTGAAGAGTGATCTCCCCGTCCCTCTGGAGACCCCTCTCTCAAACAAGCAGAGGAATAGAGTGGGTCAGACCCTGTACAAGCCTGGGGCAAGATTCAAGGTGATTGTTATATGTGATACCATGCTGAAAGGTGCCCCAGTGAAATCAGCTGTCACTGTGGAATGCAGATCTTATAATGAAGCCTCAGGTTTCACCCTGCTGTTTATAGTATGGTGTTCTGGGACTTTCTGCAGTCTTTTCATAGGCAGTTAAAACAGTTTTAGTCTGTCTAAAACCTTCTCCAGTACAGTAAACAATTCATTGTGCGCTGCAATGACTCACTCAAGTTTAAGCAGTGACGTTTTTGAGATTACAATGAAAATACATTCATAAAGAAGAAACTCTGTTCCCTGTAGATACATCTGGTGTAGGTGTTGATTTATCTAACAGTTTAAGCACTACACTTCACCCATTAATATCACCACTGCAATGCAACGCACAAAAGTGTAACTCACTAAAGGATAAGGATCATCTTGGCTCTGCATCATCTTTTCATTCAAACTAAAAAGGTGATTGTTTGTGTGAGGAGGTGTTTCATACCTGAAACCCATCAAGATTGTCATCCAAACACAGTGGCAGTTACTTAATTTAGACAAAGTCGATGTGACAGCAGCAAAACATATCTTGTCTTTCCTGCTTAAGTAAAGAAAAAAAAATTACATCCAGCAAGTTTGCAACAGTAAAATGGGAATGAACAGCCTTGTGAAAAATAATGGATCTGAGCTCTCTGGGGGGTGTTCATCTTTACTTTAGAATTCTCAAGAACTCAGGTGTGCAAAAATTGGGAGATTAAAAAAGAAAACAATACCAGTAGCAAATTGCAATCAGTGAATACAATCAGTTGACTTACAACAAGTAGAAATACGCCATGTGGTACTGTAGAAAGTGGTGTTTACCCTGGAAGTTGTATTTTTTAGGTAGAAGAAAAAAAGAAATCTTGGCGGAGTAACATATTATCTATCAAGAAATAACTTTAGTTCAGTCAAGACCATCTAAACTCTAGTATTTTAGGGATTGTGCCTTTTTTTTCATTAGTATTACTGTTGTATTTACTCCCTGACTAAATATTGTACAGTATGTCACTACTGTTGTAGTAATTCCACCAAACCACAGTTGCACTTTAACAAAGTGAGATGGAAAACACTTTGATCTTAGTTATGTGACTTTGATTTATTTATTTTTTTTATCCTTTTCTATTGAACAGCAGCTAAGCATATTTTTTGGGAAGCATAAGAAAAGAGTGTATTTACTTTTATGCTTATAATAGTCTAATTTCTCTCCTTAATTTTGGCAGTTCACCAGCAGCTTGACTACAGTAATTAGCTTGCATGCATAATAAGGTGGCGCCTTGTCACCTTATCTCTTCAATATGAAGTTTGCCCTCGTCTAGTGCATCAGAAGAAGTCTAGCAGTATGACTCTTAATGAGCATCTTTAATCAAAATAAAGCCTCTGGTAGTGTTCCATGTATGTGGGCCAAAGAGCTACTGATGATCAGAAAATCTGTATCACGCACTAACAGGAACCAAGTTATTCTCTTTACATTAAAAGGTAAGGCAGTCTCATGCTGAATTACAGAGTAACCTTTTAATTTGTTTCAGTTTCATTCCATAATGCTCACCTGTCACTGAAATATACTCTCTGCTTGTTTTTACTTTTAATATGTTTTTATTAATAGTAGTATGCTTTGAGTATTCTCCATGCCCTCTGGTTGCACACAGCAAGAGCTCAGACTGTGGTGAACCCACAGCAGAAATGGGTTGCCTTTTGATTCTAACATTAACTTATCATCAGTAACATTTAGTGCTTTCCAGTTTTTTTTTTATTATTTCCATCTAGTGTATTCAAAAATAGCTTTTCCTTGTTTTCCTTATTTTCTGCCATGCATATATCCTGTTAGTCTGTTCTAATCTTATAATGAAGCTCATAAGAACCATGACCAAAGCTCCAAATAATGAAGTTAGGGTATGTAAACATAATTCTTGAGTCAAAAGCACAGGCTTTAGACTGTCTAAAACCACCACATGTGTGGTTTTAGATATTTTTTTTCTATTCCTAGCTCTGTATGATCTATCTGAGGCAAACAGCTGTGGCTGTGAGGACTTCCCATTTACCTGCTGTTTATTTGTTTACCAGGGGAAGCCAATCAAAAGAAAGCTGGCATAAAAGGCAGAGGGACGAGTGGATGAATTTAGGGGTTGGACCAAGGCCTAATAAGGATTACGTTGAACTATGAATCATGTAGAGCTGCTCTAGCAGAGCCTGAGAGTAAAAATAGTTTGGAGTTGGAAAAGAGAATAATAGGTCCATTTTAAATTTTACCACACTGCTGTACAACTCACCACCTTTAAATGAAAGTGAATTTGTTGTATTGCACTATATACCACAGATTTCTGCATCTATGAATTAATAAAAAACATGTAACGGGAGAATTCAAGTTTGATCAGAACATATCGTCAGGATCTAGGGTTCAAACTGAAAACCCCAACAGATCATGGGAGGGTCAAGAGTACTTACTAGTACACTTAAGTCATAAATAAAAAAAATCTAACTTGTTCATATCAAATCAATTGGAAACAAAAATGAACAGCATTATCATTTGGATCATATATCTCAACAATTTTCCAAAAGGCTAACTGGTAAGGTGCTCTTGTGTCTTCCACTCTGTGACCAGAACATTTGTCCTCGTCTATAATCTGCAGTAGCTGCTAGAACTGCTTAGACATCAAGTCACGTCATGCTGTTTTCTGATTTACCAGACTGAAAAAAATGCTTACACTGAAGATTGAATGTTGGCTTTATGGGAACTAACCTCACCTCACCTCTGAAACAAAGCAGCTTCTATCATTTGGGAAAATAAAATTATATAGAACTAATATAGCTTGTGCTCGTCATGTGTTTCTGTTTCTCAGATGGACCCTGTCCAGAAGGCTGTGATCAACCACACTTTTGGTGTTCCTCAGCCACTCAAGAAGAAACAGATTATCTCCTGCAACATTTGCCACCTGCGCTTTAACTCGACGGTAAGACACGCTGCATTGGCTTTATGTTTCGGTGTTTATGAGGAAGATAGAGATAATGTTGGACAACAAGGCAGGGAAACAGACAGTACGCCAGACTGTGTAATTTAAAACATAAAAGTACACTATACTAGAAAGCGAGTCTGGCCTCAGAGAAGATTGTTTTGGGCTTCTGCTATCTTCTTGAATTTAGTTCTTATTATCTTTCTGCAATTACCTCAGATCACTGCATTTTTGCATGCTGTGTGTGTTTGTGTATGATCTGTGTGTGTATAAGGAAATGCGAAAAAGGTCTAAGTGTTTCCCTTTCTCCAAATGATTCTATATTTAAATGAAAAGATGGTCATTTGATTTTTTTTCCACTTTCTATGTAAAAGTTTGTTCAGTTTTGCTTTCTTGTGAGTTGTTTTGGTATGAGGGATTAGACAGCAGGGAGAGCTGCCGTTTATCAGCAAAGAGCAGAAACAATCAGCCGCCACAGCAGGAAGCAGCGTTCTCGGTTCCCTACTCCATTTTTGCCACCCTCACTAAAGCACACGGATACACACATACATGCACATGCAAACGTGCAGACTAGATTGCATGCACACAGACACAGGAAAACATCCCATGACATTTTATGCATATTTATATAAGCAAAAATTGTCCAGAAAGCCAGACGACTTCTTCGATCTAGGCACAGCTAAACGCACACACTCAAAGTCACACACTTTTATTTGGACTCCATCTTCAAAGAAGGTCTAGGCACAGGAGACAGGGAGCTGAGGAGGGAGCAGAGATGCAGTCGTGCTCTTCACACACAAGAGCAAATCCCATTCCCTGCCTCCGCACACCGACTTAAAGAGGAGTGTCAGGTCTGACTGTAGCTTTATCTGTCTCTCAGAGAGCATGAATAGTTTTCTAACACTTCCATGCACCCTCCTTGGAGTTTGCTCAGATATTATACCAACTTATCCTTATGCATAATGCTCAAAGGGGAAATAAGTAAGCTCACTTTGCTGCTCAGTAGAGCACAAATAGACCTTAAAGAGCAACTTAACACCAGCTGACAATCTTGTTTTTAGCAATTCCTCAGTGGTTCAACCTTTCACCCACCTGCAGTGATGTAGAGGTGTACTGTGGGGTGTATCTTTGATGGATGTTTCCAGGTTTCTAGTATTTGTGCTAAGCTATAGGCTAACCAGCTACTTGTGCCAGCCATACAGACAGATATAAATTAAGGGAAAAAATCTGAACTGTCAACCCTTGTGGTGAGAGGATGTTGTGCAACGGGGCGGGGGGGATTTCATTGGCATGGCTATCCCTGTTGGACCAGTATTACAGCCCTTGGTAACATTTTATGTGGCCCAAAACCACAAGCACAGTTGTATGTTTCATTCCACAACAGTTGCCATCTGATATAATGGTGAAGTAGTGCAGAACAAGAGAGCATTTCTCTTCAATTTAAGGTCTTCTGTTATTTATTTTATAACACTGAAAAATACAGCTGGTGTCAAAGAATGTAAAAACCACCACAGAAATTTTGATGATCTATAAAGCACCTGAAAAATGATATTACCGACATGAACCAAAATCATTTCAAGAGACTAATTACCAGTGGGGGACTGTCTGTCATGAGTACAGACAGTCCTGAGAGTTGTTTTGGCCTTGAACTTGAGCAGCAATATTACAAAAACAATCATTTGGTACAAGACGCACATTAGATGCAGTTCTGTCACTCTCGCCTATAGACTGTATGATCTTGCCACAGGATCCATGGCACACAGGTGTGCACCTTTCTTTTGGCAAGGCATGCAATCTCTACCGGTCTGTCTATGTTAGACAAGTCACCTAGTGTAATGTTAAAGGAAAGGTTGAATAGACATGGAGAGACTACAAAAACAGATGCAACTAAATACTTAAAATAAATACATGTAAGGGACATGGTTATTCAGAAATTCTAGCATAAACAAAACCTTCAGAATTCAGCCGAAGATAGGCTACTTAGTCACAATTTTTTAAAATTTGTAATAATTATAATTTTCATATAGAAATATAGTGGAGAAATTTCAGACTTGGGTGTTTTAAAAACTGAAATACGTGTTAGTAAACATATAACAGACTAAAATATCTATATATGTTCTTTTTCTGTACAGTTTGTACAGAACAGTACAGAATACAAACACTCGCACCACATTTCTTTTTTAAGACATGTCTCAAAGGGTAAATCATTACTTTTCCTAGTGACCCCATTTTGCATAAAAATATTTCTATTCTCATGGCTCTGGTCGCCTTGAGGATAAGAATAGGTTCCATCCGTAAGGCATGAGGGGTCACTAAGTGTTATGTGAACTCATAAGCTGTTGTCACCTGATATAAAACCAATTGACGCACAGGAAACCAGCAACATATTATGACATATTTTTGTCACCCATCTGTATTGAAATGAGAGTAGAATAAGTAGAATAAGTCTCAGTTGGCAAGAAATTAAATAAGTTAATTTCTCAAAACTGATTTAGCTATCTTAGTTTTTTTCAGTGTATTTGGACCATTAATTGTTTCTCATTTTTAACATTAATTGTTTTAAGTACTATACATACTCATGCTACGGTATTGTTTGGGCTGTTTGTGCTGTTGGAGAACTAAAATGCTTGATCACACTGAGACAAGTTTTTTTTTTTAAAAACACACAGGGGTGGTAGATGTTGTTCATTTACTAAAAATGGGTCATTTTAGCCCATTGCTAGGTGGTTGCTAGGCAACGTGATAATGTCACAATATATCATGTGTAGTTCAACTTTTTTGGACATAGAGAAGGTCTTATTGTTGTAAAATAAAAATGATAGAATGGATTTCTAATGTATTTTAGGTGCATAAATACAAAAACGGGTCATTTTAGCCTGTTGCTAGGTGGCTGCCAAGCCTGTTATAGCTAAGAACCTAAGATGTTTGTGTGGTAACTTTAGATGCTCAATTCCTAATGGTCTAGGGGTAGTTCATGGACAAAGAAACAAACAATTCTGGTCTAGATTGAGGAGGAGGAGGAGGTCATAGAGAATAAACAGTTTACAGTACTTGTAAAGTTTAGTTTATATAACTTGTGTAATGTTATTGGAAGGTGAGGGTACTGAAAGTGAGGAGAATAACTGCTACAGATGTTATATATCCTTCCTTATGTTGCCCATATAAAACGTTGTCATTTTACAATAAAATTGGGCTGCTTGTATTTTTACGTTGCGCCTATTATTGTAACTTTAGGAGATAATGAAAAGTTCATTCATCAAACACGAAAATGAAGTGAGGGAGCTCTGCATTTGCTGAATTAAACAAACCAATTGGCAGAACAACTTCACTTGTATGTCAGTTTTCTTTCCTACAAGAAAGTCATTATTGGATGAGACAATTTCGCAGTATTTTAGAGCTACGGGATGGAGCACTTTTCACACCCCCACAACATATGTCTAGCAGAATATAGCCTTGTGTTTCCTTTTATCGCAGCGATTTCTTAATCACTAGCCATTCTTGAATCTCTTTGATGAAACTGTATCTCCCTGTAGTCTCGCTGCTGGGGTGGTGAAAACCAAAGCTCATTTCACACCTTGTCCTTCAAGCCTCCACTGAGTCTCAGTTGGATGGAGAAGCAAATGGTGGAGGGCTCACCAGCAGAATTTGTCAAATCAAGCTGTGAAGCCAAGCTCTGAAGCCTTTTCACAGCAAATCAGTCAGACGACGTGCTGAGGTATTTGAGTTGCTTTTACAGATGCTTTGACAGGCACGTTATGGTGGCTACGCGTATGTGGTTAACACTATATCGTCCAAGTGCTGTTGTTTACTTTAGACTGGTAGTGGCTGTGTATGTGTGTGCCGCTGACCTTGTATCTCTGCCACGATACTGCATAAGCAGTAAACTTAATTATTGCTTATGGCAGTGACTCACAATCAGTAGTAGAAATATCCCAGAGGGAGTTTTGTTGCCACAGGGTATATGCAAAGATTTGTTCAACTAATCCAACAAAAAAAATAAAAATATAAAACTTGAAATTATAATTTTAATTAAAGAACTGAGTGGACCTGAACAGGTTGGAGAAGAAAAGTTACTGTTCATTAAAATTAATGAATAAGCAGTTGAAACAGACAGCCAAAAGGAATGCATAAATGAATAAACAAAAAAAAGCATTGGTCAAAAAATTAATAAATGATTGAAATATCCCCCCAAAAGTAGGACTAAAACCAAAGCAGTTAAAACTAAGAGGATGCGTAAACAGTTGAAATATCTTGTTAAACAAGGATGTTAAATAGAGTAGTAGGGAAAAATAGAGGTGAATGGTGAAAATGGTCCACTGGAATTTATTGATTAACAGTTAATGGTACCCATGGTCAATAGCTGACTGAATTGAAATGCTAATCCAGCTAATCCAGGTAAAGATTTGTTTGGAAGAAATATACTCAACAAAAATATAAACGCAACACTTTTGTTTCTGCTCCGATTTTCCATGAGATGGACTTAAAGATCTAAAATTCATTCCAGATACACAATATTACCATTTCTCTCAAACATTGTTCACAAATCAGTCTAAATGTGTGATAGTGAGCACTTCTGCTTTGCTAAGATAATCCATCCCACCTCACAGGTGTGCCACATCAAGATGCTGATCTGACATCATGAGTAGTGCACAGGTGTACCTTATACTGCCCACAATAAAAGGCCACCCTGGAATGTGCAGTTTTTTGCTTTATTGGGGGTCTGGGGACTCAGAACCGGTCAGTATCTGGTGTGACCACCATTTGCCTCATGCAGTGCAACACATCTTCTTCGCATAGAGTTGATCAGATTGTCAATTGTGGCCTGTGGAATGTTGGTCCACTCCTCTTCAATGGCTGTGCGAAGTTGTTGGATATTAGTGGGAACTGGTACACGCTGTCGTATACGCCGGTCAAGCACATCCCAAACATGCTCAACGGGTGACATGTCCGG
>VVHJ01004215.1:11016-21947 GCA_015107715.1 Tylochromis polylepis | reverse complement strand
CGAAGAGTTGTTCATCCACACTGAAAACGCTTACGTTCCTGTACCGCGCATGCGTGAAACGTAAGACGATTCGACCTGCGTCATTTCCGTCTGCCGTTTATTTACTTATTTACTTTACATTCCGTCTTCTTTGAAGAAAAGCTATCTGGAGCATGTACAAACTGATATTAATCTTTAGTAGGGCTGTCAAAATTGAGAGCAAACAAAACAACTGCTGTACAATGCCGTCCGCCATCTTAGTTGAATTGGTCACATGACTGCATCACATGACTAAATGCGTCATCGTTTCCGAAAGCCTCCGTTTTTGCAGTCCACACTGCGACGCGAAAACGGCGTTTTCCAAAATCTCCACTTTTGCCGGAGTTTTTAGAAAGAATCGTTTTCAGAGGCGACATCTCCGTTTGTGTGTAAATGAAAGGCGCAAACGAAGGAAAAAGTGTACGTTTTTAAGGGAAAACGTAGATGTGTAAACGGGGCCAAAGTGTATAGCTTTTGCTCATTTTCAACCTTTTTCCATTGTTGGGTTTTTAGATCCACAATGCACAGACAAGATTTACAACATTCAATTACATAAAACCACAATACAATATAAATACAAAACTACAACAAAGACACACATTAAAAAAATGTAGTGTAAGAAATATACAGAAATTAAAGTTATTTCCAAAAATATGAATTTAAATAGAAATTGTGACAATAATGCCACCAAACTGGACCTGGTTTACTTTTTTGTTCTCTGCTTTGGTTAGGTTTATGAACCAAAACTACCTGATTAAGTTTTGAAAAAGACGATTTGAATTAAAATAGAATGGTCACCAGCTGTTTTAAAGCTCACTTTATAAGGTTGCCTGGAAACATATCCCCTCAGAGAAATCTTGAAAACATCGGAATGAACCAGTCCAGTACTTTAATTGGATAGAGGTCTGGATGCTACTGAGTATCTGTGTTGGATGGTGTTAAACATACATTCAATTTGGATGGATTTTTTTTCTCTTGCACAACATTAAATCCCTTTCCAGATGTTGCAACAGTGATGTGAACTGATGCCTAAATACTGTTGAGGTATCAGATGCCCAAGCTGAAATGCAGAGCAGACAAACCAAGTGCCAGTATGAATTACCAATGTAACTATTTCAGTATGGTTATATATTCACCTTGGTTTTTACTTTTTTCATCAACTTGTGTCTTTTTTGGCCTAAAAATAATTTTTAAGACACTTGAACAACCTGTCACTCTAATTTTGTGATATTTTTTGGCTATATAAATACAGGTTATTTAACCATGATACTATTGCTTTCCTCAGCTGTGCTATCCTTTGTGTTCACAATGAGCCTATCATCAAAGGAGTACCTTTACACTAGAAAATAGGCACTTCAGCAAGGCTTGGGATTCACACTGTAATTACGCTATACTTTGAGTGTAAAATATCGCACAAAATATTGTATAGACACTTCTGCGGGCATATTTAAAGTTGCATTAGTTTGCTGCTGTGATATGTTGCAGTTGAAAACATTGCTGCCCTAATTTCATGTCATTCCAGGGCGAGCAAAGGAATCCTTCCTCATTTGTCTCTAATTTGTTCCCAGAGCACATATGAGAGGGGTTATAAATACATTAGTCCTCTCCATAGCACACAACACTAGGGGGGCTGCCGGGCAATCAAGCAGCTTGCTGTTTGTATATTGCTACTTTTTACCCCAGCAGTGGCGGTGGGGAGACGGGACAGCATATACCACCTACTTTATGCGGTGACTGTGAGCGGGTTGTGCTGTCCCAGAGGTGGACTGCCTGTGCTGTGCATTAAAGCCTTGAGCATTGGACAGATTGGAAGTGAACCAATGCAAAAAAGGAAATGGTGAGCCACACAGATATAAAAGTACTCGTATCTTTTATCCCCTGATGTAATCCACTGGTGGTTTGAGTCAGTAGAGCGGAAACATCAATTAAAACATGACGATTATCACTAAATTTGTTATTAGCCCCGCGGAGGAAGCAACCACAGCTAGAATTTGTCTCTTTCTTCTCACTGACGCACACATGCAGACTATTGCCTGCGGGACTTTACAGACCGAGAGATAGGCCCGAACTTGTTCTCCACTTGGGAGAAAATCAAATCCTGGTGCATTTTCATCAGCTGTCAGTGTCAGATAGATATTTCTGCCGAGCTGGGCAGGAAATTAGGCTATTAAATTACAGCTTTTCACAAGGCACTCGTCATTTTCTCCTGCTATCCTACAGATGTTCTATCAAAGTAAGTCATTGTAACCATCTATCTTTCCCTTGGCTAAATACTTTCTTTCACTAGAACCCAATGCTGGTCTGTTCTTTCCTTTTTTGCTCCTGTCTCTCTGTCATTCTCTATCTCCTCTTCTGTTTTCTGTTGATATGTTTGATTAATTTGCACCTGCTTTTGGTTCAAGCGCAAAATTAATTCCAAGGAGGTCAGCAAGGGTCAGCGGTCAGGCCATAGCGGATTACTGATTATCAGGCAGGCGATTTGGCTTCCATATTGGCTCATCCATGACCTGGATAGCACATCTGAGAACCAGTCACAAGATCTGAAATGTGGAAAAGCATTGAGAGCCACTGCAGTATAGAAATCCAAAACACATTTATTCACATAATTCAAATCTTATTTTGAGAAATGGAGTTTTGAGTCTTTTTTTTGTATTCCAACAAAAAAGAAAGGAAGAGGAAAATGTGTGAAGTTTTAGTAATGATTTCAAAAGAAGCACACAGATGGCTTTTCACCCCAATTCTCAGGTTTAAAGAAAAATCTGGCTTATGGATATTGATTATCAGCTATGCCAATGATGCGCACAAGCAGCATTATTTAAAAATCTGTGCAGTATTTCTGTATAATATTAATTTGTATTACACCACTTTGCTATGAACATATGTTTATTTGTTAATATTTTGCTTTCTGCCATGTAGCATGAGAAGATTATTACTCCTTTCGAATTTGCACGAGGTTATTTGTCACAGTTCACTGAGAGGACTCAAACACAAGACATGCAGAGAAGTTTCACAATGTTTGATGAACAAACTCAGGATAATTTTACAACAACAGAAGTAAATCAAGGACCTTTTGTGTTCAACACAGGTAAGTACTTGTTACAAAAGGTCATCTCAAGTTTTCTCTATTGAATTCAGGGAAGTAATGTTATTATTTGATTAGCTAAGTGCTCTGAAGTTTCGTCTAAGGCAGAATGTCCAACCCGTTAATGTTGTTATATTACATTGGACTTTCCTTCCAAACACACACAGTTTTCATCCTCCTTCCTTGATGTAGCTTCAGCTCTTAATCACCAAGTCTCTGAAGCCAGTTTGTTTATAGAAAGTGTGTGGGAAAGTGTGTCAGGCAGGAACACAGGAGGGTATTCTAATAGACACATAAGATAGGATTCTCTAGGAGGAGGAGATGAACAGGTAAGTACAAATCTACAATTACAAGTCTTGCAGGTAAGTAGAATTTAAGCTAACTGGCAGTCAGCCTGAGCAACCACATGCAGTACGTTAGCAATCTGGCAGCAAGTGAAGATGAGTACTGGATTTAAATACTGCCAGTAGTCGGAGACAGAAAGCACATGCTCTGTCTGGTTCCTCCCTGGACCACGCCCACTCCTGGAAGACACTGGTTCGTTCCTCTCACTTACACCTTGCACACAGACGGGGGAGAGAACAGAGCACAAAAGAGGAAGAGACAGATGGAAGCTAGGTCTACACCTGGGAGGACAGCGATGACCGTGGCAGTATTAGGCAAAAAACAGTCCAAGTTAGTTTACCTCAAAGACTATAAATGGAAATCCAGGTAGTCAGACCCATTTTCACACACAAACTAGTGTGTGTGAAATAATATTTCTCAGTTTTACTTTCAGACACGTTTGCGCTACTGGAAAGATCTACGTGGGTAGTGTAAAGGAGCCGCTTGGATAGAAGATGCAGAAGGCAGCAAACATGCAAACGCAAGCAGTGATTGCTATATTAGCCGAGGTGTTTAAGCACAGTTCTAACTCACAGGGACTTTTTACTTACAGCCGGAAGGTTAAAGGCCAGATAACGCACAGTCTGACTGTGTTGGACAGTTGCATCCTCACATGTAGCCAGCAGGACCTCAAACCTAGCTGTTCGAAAGGTTCATGGCAGCAGTGCAAGCACAGAATATGTCCCAAAATGTGTACGTGTAACTGGTTTAATCACAACAAATGTGAAAGGCCTTATTAAAAGAGTTGTTGCTGTTTTTAACAAAATAAGAATTGTGAAATATGAGGGAAAATCTGCTTTTTAGTCAGATAAGCCTCCTTCATGCACTCATGTAATCAGAAAATTCAGAGGTTTCATCAGAAGATAGTGTTCGACATTGAGAAACCTAAGTATCACAGTAGGCATGTTTGTATATGTAAATCCTGACATTTTATTTGGTGAGTTTTGACTTTCTGAGGGGACAAAGCACATATGATGAAATGACATTTGAAAGATTACACAAATACTCATGCTCATCATCCCTACTATTCCTCAGAAGCCCTGACATGCTCACTTTAGTGCTGTGTTTCTCGAGCTCCACGTGCTCTCGTACAGTTTGTTTTATAGGCCACAAACCGGATAATTGATTTGCCTTGTCTTTTATTTTTAGATTTGAATGACATTCTAGGGAATTTTTTCAATTGTCATGATCTCATTTGGACTTCCTCCTTTGTTGTTGATATCAATAGGGGATCTAGATGTAGTACATCATTTCAAAAGCACGGCGCATTACGCAGCACTTTTATCCAAGTTTGATGGAACAGCTGCTGTTCCTTGGTTTCTTTTTTCGCTCTATCTCCCTTTCTTGTCAGAAAACCCTCTCAACTAATCTATCATCCTCTCTCTCTACTTAAACTTGACTTTACTATTGGAAGGCAAGGGTAGAATGAAAGGGAAATGGGATCTCATTATTTCAGACTCACTGCTCACTCTGCTTATGCATGATCATTATCGCAAAAAAAAGAAAGAAAAACATTCAGAAGCAAGTGATTTTTGCTTTAGAGGCGAAGGGATGCATAGGTCTATTATAAAAATGATATTCAAAGTCCTGACAGAATAAAGGAAAGTCTCTTTGCAGGTGGTGTGGAGGAAATGATCAGCCTCTCACTATGCACATAAAACATGCTTTTGAATAAGTCTCGTTATTGTTTTTATGAATGTTAAAAAAGGTAGCGCTGTCGGAGCTTTAGGTGTGTCAGAGGGTTTGTTATATGTGTATCCTTTGTAGCATTTAGCAAGTCAATCTACAAGCCTCATCTTGCTTTCAGAATGAAAAGGAAAATTTGATTAGACTGAAAACAATCTGACAGGAAGGCCTGTTGTTATTAATTCAGAATTGTTCATTTATTTATTTATTTATGGTACTATATTACTGATACACTAAACAGCATGCAAGGATTCCAAGAAAACATATCTATGTTGGGGACTTTTTTACCTGATTTGATCCCAATGGCAATATGATAGTGGATGCGAACACAGAATATGGCACTGGGTTGGTGAGAATTTGCTCAGTTATAACCATAGCTCAAAACTAGTTACTTAAAATAGCCATTCTTGTTGTTTAAAATTGACTACACAGTAGACTGATCAAATGAAGCAGTTATGTTATCGGTCATTAAACAGAGACTGAAAAAACCCAACAAAATTAAATAATAATTGTTTAGCACAATTGCCTCACAGCAAGAAGGCCCAAAGAGATGCATGTTAGGTTAACTGGTGATTCTAAATTGGCTGTAGGTGTGAATGTGAGAATTGATGGTTTTCTGTCTCTCTGTGTTAGCCCTGTGGCAGACTGGCAGCATGTCCAGGGTGTATTCTGCCTCTCGCCCTATGGCAGCTGGGATAGACTCCAGCCACACCATGACCCCGAACTGGATAAGCGGATGAAAATGGATACACTGATAAATAATAATGGAAGAGACATTAGTGGGGACATGAACTCCAGAATCCTTATTGCATGTGCAGAGCTTCTGAAAGAATAATTTCCTATTCTTATTGGAAATGGAAGTTTCTTAAACACCACCAGCCATGTTTATGCCTGAATCCAACAGCACTGACAACTGCAGCAATAGAGATTATAACAAAACATTTCTGTTTACAAATTACTGGGTTCATGAAATGCTCATCATGTGACATCTGTCTATAATGTCTATTCTCATGTTTAGTCCTAAAATGCAATATTCTTATGCCCAATCTAGTTTGGGGGTCACTGCTTTGAGTGCTCCAATTACCACGGGGAACACTGTTGCCTTCACCTTCGACACCTTCTTTAGTTCCTTACCTTGGTATTGTTCAAGCTTCTGATGTTGCTATCACTTGGCATGGCTACGTCTATCACTATGGCCTTCTTTTTCTGCTTGTCCACCACTGCCTTGTCCGGTTGGTTAGCGATCACCAGTTTGTTCATCTGTATCTGGAAGTCCCACAGGATCTTAGCTTGGTCAGTCACAACCACCCTGGGGGTTGTCTCCCATTTTGACCAGGCCACACTTGGCACAGATATACCAGCCACTTGGTTATGGTGTTCCAACCAACCAAGTGTTCCCTGCCTGCCAGCATCTTGCACCCTGCTGTTATGTGCCGGATGCTAGCAGGGGCACCTCTGCACAGTCAGCACCTGGAATCTTGTCTGGTGTAGTAGACTCCTGCCTCTTGTGCTTAGAGCGTGTTCCTGTGCTGCTGTGATTAGTGCCTCTTTGCTGTCTTTCACTCCAACTTCTTCCAGCCACTGGTTGGATTTCTTGATATCAGCCACCATTTCTGTCCACTAGTGGTACATGCTGTGCAGGGGCCTGTCTTTCCGTGATGGTTCCTCTTCTTTCTCGGGTTTCTGCTGCCTGAGGTATTCACTAAGCATATGATCATCTTTCTGATGTACTCATGGATCTTTGTTGTTTCATCCTCGATAGTGGTTCTGACACTCACTAGACCTCGGCCTCCATCCTTCCACTTAATATACAGTCTCAGGGTGCTAGACCTGGAGTGAAACCCTGCATGCTTGGGAAGGACCTTTGTGGTCTTGATGCCAGTGGCTTCTATCGCCTCCTTTGGCCAGCTTGTCAGCTGTCCAGAGATGGAAAGGTCACATGTCTACTCTGCTGACAATAAGTAATTGCAACTATCAGCAATAAATGAGTATATTTATGCATGTTTTTTTGTGTTAGTGCTCTGATTTCAGCTCAGGAGATGAGGCTTGAGGTGAGGAGGAAGAAGATGACATTTTCTTAAGATTGCTGGTGGGGTTGTCTCTGTTCCTCGTGTTGTAGTTTTTCTGGTGATAGGGATTCCGTCTCTGACTATAAAATATAGGTGTGATGCTTCATATCTTGAATCTCAAGGTGCTGGCATGACTTGAAATGTCCCTCCACAGCACATGAATGCCTACGACTTCTCTTCTCCTCCACCTCTGGTCTTTCATGTATGTGGCTAGTCTCTAGCTACATATATAAAAAACAATTAGTCAGAATGTATTCAAATATGATGGGAGAAAATAGTATTTTAATAAATTAATTATATGTTTATGAGAATGCATCGTTGTTGTAAGACATAATTACACACTAATCTATATATATTTATAAGTACAATATTCTTTTTTTACTACACCTTTAAATGTTACGCAGCATGTGTGAGAGAGTGTTTCCATAATTTCGTTATGCTTGCATAATGACAATAAAGAGTCTTGAATATTAAACCTTAATTTAGTCTTTTAGTTACAAACCATATCCCATATCCATATTTTATGCCCCTTTAATAACTGGATGTTTGCGTATGCATATGCTTGTACTTTTCAGAACACCATCACCATCGCGACCTCTGTTTCTGTTTTAAATTGGGTACAGTTAGCACATCTTTCGTCTGGAACTACAATCCCAAACTGTTTAAAACATCAAAGTAGGGAAGACACTACTGACAACAACAGAGTAAAGGCCATGTGAAAGAGCAATTTTATAAGCTACTCCATGCACTCAACCTGTCAGACAAGGTTGTGGGGTCTTGCCCTGTCTGCCAGCAGATATGAAACCTGGGAGTGCATCTTTTGGGAGCAGTCTCAAGCTAAAGTTGGAAAGTCTGTCATCATTTTTTTTCTAGACACTTTTTATGTTGTATTTGCTGGTCAACAACAAACAGTAAGCAGATTAGATGGTAGCTATTTCTTAATATTAACTGCAATAGAAGTGTAACATCACAAAGTAATATGATTACACAGTAGTTTGGGAACTTTAATTGCTTAAGTCCCAGGTTCTATAAGGATCACTGCTAACAGCAACTGCTAGCCACAGCTTGCACATCTATATCACCCAAAGTGGATGAAGGAAACTATTAAATGATCCATGGAAATAGAGCTCATGAAATCCAGAACATAAGTAGCCTCTGGCAGGCCACACACGTGCTGACCTCACAACCCACACTGCACCCCAGACACCACAAATGTATGCTCATTCATGTAAGACGTGTGCCATTGCTACAGCTTAATTTGAGTTCCCTCAGACTGAGCACAGTGGCAGAGTGCACCTGGGATAGTCACGCACCCAGGTAACTGTTTTCCAGTTTGGAATAAGTTCATTCCAGTTGGGAATGGCATTTATATGCATTCAGCATATCTTTATTCCACAGGCCAGAATTTACAAATAGATTTCAAATTAGAGCTTCTGCTTTAATTTTCTAATGCAGTGACCCATTGTGCAGCAGTGTAATAGTGGGTCCCAGTGTGACAATTAAAATAAATCATGTCTGAACAGAATTCACCATATGTATTCATGCCTCATCAGTAACTGAATTGATGTAAATGATTTATCCAAGGGCACTTAAATACCATTGCCCATATCACATAGGGCTACCACCCTGCAAGTGCTTGAGCGCTACATGCTTTTCAGCAGCACTGTTGTGAATAAAGAAATTGACTTGTCTATGACAAATGAATAGAAGTGGGAATATAGGCAGCGTTTATTCTGAACAGCCCAGACCTTACCGAGATTAAAGTACAAGTGAAATACTTGCAAATGGATCTTTTTGTCATATTGATGCAATTTTTTAAAATGTATTTATAAAGCGAATCTAACAGTTTGATTTGCCTGAGCTTGTCTTTATATCTAAAAAGAAAACTTTTTATTCAAGCTGTAGCTCAGAGTGGAACCTAAGCAACCGCTTGTCTCGCTCGTCTGACAAAGTGCTCCTTTTTTCTTCTGCCTCAAAAAAAAAAAGAAAAAAAAGATGAAACTCTAAGTAGAATAGCCAATTTCCAATTAAGGAGTATGATAATGAATAGCCCATATTCTAAACTTGCTAGTGCATGAGAAAAAACGGTGTGATTCCACAGGCTGCCTTCACTTTTTATTAAAAATGACAGTGACAGTATGCTGAAATGTCTTTTGATTAAAGTGTGGAAGCATACTTTGAGCTCTAAATATCATTATGCTCTTGTGTGAAGCTACTTACACTGTTTTAGTCACAGACCCCCAGCAGCCATTAAAACATTATGAATGTGTTGCCCACTGTGTATAACCAGTCACCTTCCTCATGATTTTGACTTCCTCATCCTCGCGCGCCGCTTCAGCCTCATCAGCTTTACTTTCTCTGCTTTTGATTAATCCTGTCTCATTTGAGATTTTTAAACTATCAATGAGAATTATTCAAATCCCCAAGGTATGAAATAGCTATGAGGAGGCTGTGGAAGACACTCATTAACCCCAAATGGAGGGGAGCCCACAGTAAATCTCAATGAATTCTCTCCGTTGTTGAAATCTGATTAGTTATGGTGGCTGTACTTAATCCCAGTTGAAGGTAGAAGTTAATTTTGTCCGGTGTATATGCGATAACTCAAGATTTGAAAAAAAGAAAAAAGCATTATGTCTTCAGCAACAGCTTTTAAAGTATATATTACTAGGAACTGCACAAAAACAAATCATATCTTTGTGGATATTCTGGTGTATACGTTTTTTAAAACAAGAAGATTGAACCTCTGTAAAATAAAATTTACTGTAAAAGGAAAAAAAAAACAGCAATAAATATTAAGACATCAGCCAGCTTTGTGATTTTAACCAATAACATTCTACACTTGCATGGATTTAATCACTGGACTGTAGTGGCTTACAAGTCTTTGTAGGTTGCTTTGTTGTATTGATCATTCCATTGTAGTTAGTTCTGGATTTCTGTCCGCAGAGGCTTGTCTTTATCCTCTTTAAAATAATGGAGGATTTTTTTCATAGAGTCATGAAATGCACCCTGAATGGCAGCTGAAGAGATCCAAATCTTGCCATATAGACCTAAAGTAGACATTCTTCCCTGGAGGGACTTGTTTTAGCTGTAGCACCACATCCAAATTGGATCAACAGCTGCTGTATATGATTCCACAATTTGAAGCATAATATGTTCCATTAATGCCGGAGCACTCACAGGCATTAGACAGACAGTTGATGCAAACCTCTCAGGATGTGCTCTGCTTATTCTCTGCCTTATTTCCCAGAAACATGGCACAGACTGGTGCTGCTGCCATTCTGTTACATGCAGATGTCAATTATAGTGGTGGCAGAGAATGGTGAGCTGGGCACATCTGCCAGTGGATGATGTCTCCCTGAGCACTGTGCAAGTCAATGAAGCATAAATCTCAACCATCAGTTGGCAAGCTTCACCTTAACAATAATATCTGCAAGATGCTGCCCGACCAAAGAGACTGTCTGATACCTGCTTATTTTCAAATATAAAACAAAAAGAACATATAATATGCTCATTATAATTTTTTGTTCTTCTCGATGATATTTTCTTTCTTCCTGTCTGACATTTTTTCTGTATTTCTCTCTGTCTTTTTTATTTGCTCTTCATGGGTCACAGGGCCTGAAGGGTATGTCAGGGATGTCTATATGCATTCTTCTGTGTTTCTTACCGGTGGGGGGGGGGGGGGGGTTTCCTTC
>VVHJ01004215.1:0-10996 GCA_015107715.1 Tylochromis polylepis | reverse complement strand
GGGGATCTTCCTCATCGCACCCAGACCTCTGCAACCTGCTGTGTTATTAACCAAATACAGTACATTAGGGACAGAGCAGCTCCACCACCGTTGTCATCGAGAACATCTAGTTATCACATCTTGCGCTCAACCACCTGCTGAGTTCACAGCGCTATCAGCATCCCCCATGACCCGCTTGTGTCTCTGTGTGTCTCTGCTGGAGACCTTGGATATGTTAAACACCCCCATACGGCCGAGACCAAGTTTGTTACATGCAACATCTCCCTCAGAAATTAGTTTGCTTGGAACATGCATTTGCTTCTTGCACATCCACACAAAAACAAACACGTATTGCGAACATTTTTTTTATGAACATAGAGCACCTCCACTGCATGTATTGACTCGTTTCAGAGTGACTTTGTTTGTGTTATACTGTAGAAGGAGCTGTTTGTCATCAACAACACGGCTGTTTCCAAAACCATCTGGCTCTAAGTGTGTGGATTACAGCAGTATACATTTGTATAATGCCTGTGATAATGGGATAAAGCAGCTTCAGTGGGAGAAATCTGTATGGAGAATGGATTATTTCAAAGCTCTGCCTATGGGACATTGAACCCAAGAGTTATCACAAGCAGTCAGCATCTCAAGTGGGTGCCTCGCAAAGTGCTCTGATGCCACATTTAATGTCCACATTTCCCTCACTGGAGAGAAAACATGGAATTGGGAGGCCACAATTCTGTAGATTTTGCCTTTTTGCCTTTAGTAGCACTCAAGGATGAGATATAGTAGTTCCATTTCAAATTTGCATTTGCTTTAGACTGGGACTTGTGCGCATGTTCTGCATTTATTTATTGTTCTCCCGTTCATGATATAGGAACCCAGTGAACTAGTTTGCATGTTTCTCTTGATAGCCATTATAGAGGAAAATTAACATTTCCATGCATACAAAAGCAATTACAGCCAATTTATACACATTTGGTCGAAACATGTCCCCAATTAGAGGGCCATTTCAGGGGCCTGATAAGATGAGCGGCTCTCACATTGAACATCTGAGGTTTGGACAGACGTAGCATTCGTTTCTTTCTTTCTGATTCCTATCTCTGTCCACAGCTCGAGCACTATGAGGAGTTCAGCTTGCAGCTCTCACTTACTTTAAACACAGTTAATTTCACCCTTAATAAGGGCACAGTTGTGAAAAACAAATGTTCCTGTGCTGATAGAGTTGCTTTGATATTAGTAACAGCAACCGGATAGTTGTGCAAGCCGGAACTCTTTATTACATCAAAGACTGTTAGCTGTCTTTATTGTATGCCTCTCATGTTTGTAATAAAGTTGCTAGAGGACTGTAACAAGATTTAACATCATATGAGCTGTAAAAATGGCATATTCTCTAATTCCTTTATTGACTAACGGTTTTATGCTGATGCGTTTGAGTGCCCTTCCTCTGCATGTCCTGTTGCCATTTGCATGAGCGCGAGAAATCTCAGATGACATCTGAAAACCTGCCAATTCATTAGCTCAAACAGGTTTATCTGCTTAAAGTCTTTGGCTAAGACCCTATTCTCACTGAGGAATGACGCACCTCCATATTGCCTTGTTATTCACTAACAGCAACAGTTACGTCACCCATTACGGGCTGTTGGAGATTATAGAGTTATTTGTGCAAATCCTCTTTTTACATGATATCAAATGCTCTGCCAGAGGTCTGGCAAGAAGGATACAATCAGCCTGCTGAGGCACTTGAGGGACCTGAGTGTTTCAAGGAGTTCACTGATTGGTAACATGACAGAGAGAAGGTGGTGGAAGGAGGAGATGATGAGATTGATTACAAGGACACTGACATCACTGACATCAATGTTTATTGCTAGTGCTTAAAGGATTCAAAGGATAAACAAGGACAAACTGTTGAAAGGTAAAAGCTGATGTTCATATAAGAAAGGAGCTCTCTAAGTTGCTATTTTTAGTAGAGGATTGGTGGGAAGGATTAGTATACAGTCACAGTAAAAAGAAAGTACACTCTTTCACTCTCATTCTTTGGTTTTGTGCATCAGGATATAATATAAACCAGCAGATCATTAAATTAAGTAAAGGCACCCTCAGATCAACTAAAAACCCAGAAAAACTCAAATCCAGACATATTACACCATTCCCTTATTAATGTAACATAAACTAAGCCAAGTTTCATATAATGCTTTTGCAGTATGTGAAATAATACTGTACTCATAATGGTTTAGATTTTGTTAAATATATAATAATAATGTTGTAATACGACATGTGTTGTTCACCTCAGGTTGTATTTGCCTAATTTTAAGACCTGGTAATGACTAGATATATTTTTTCATTATATCCTGATATGTAAACCCTGAAAAATGAGAGTGGACTTTATTATTGCAAGTTTTTACACTTTTTCTTGCTGAGTGTTACATATAAGAAGCTTGATATCACTTTGGGCATCTGTCCATTACAGGCTCAAGATGACATAACTAAAAGCAAAAGGGGAGTGGCTAACCAAGCTCTGCAGGTGAAATCCACCTAACAGCTTGCATGATTTGTCTTTTAATTTAACGCTGGTACTGTTTATAAGCTGTGATGATCAAGCCCATGTAGATGTCCTCAGATCTGGACTCTTTTCTATGATTATTCATTTATTTATTTTATTTGTCATGTTATTTATTTAACATGACACTTTCTTTTGACCTTGGGTTTTACTAATTTAATGTTGAAAAATAGATGTGCCATACTTGGAACTCTTAAAAAGCATGAGAAACAACAATAAGAACAATAATCTCTTCCACAGTAAAACTGAAATGGCATGAAAAGTCACAATTTTGAAAACTGTCATTGGTCTTTAGGTGACACTGACCAAAACTGATATCACTCTGGTCACATTACAGTAGAGGAGAAGGAGGAGCCTGTTACAGTAAAATGATTGCAAATGCCAAAAATCAAAATGCCTGATTTCCTTTTTAGAGGCCTCTGTTAGGCTATTTTGCTACATCCATACTACCAGTGAAATATAATTTTCTTTTAACACTTTAGCTGGATGTGCAAAGTTTTATGAGTTCTCAGACCCCTCAAAGATTTAATTTACGGATCTTAAAGAAAAAAGAGAACTTTCACACCACTTTGTGCTTGGGCTCTAACAGCAGAAGGTCTCTTTCAAAATCAAATCCGGTGCAATCCCTTCTTGAGGGTGGAGAAGCAACACAGCCTTTACTGTTGATAAAATCAGCCTAATCGAGTTACAGTGCATTCATAATTATACATAACTATAAGCAGACGATACAGAATAAAATATACTTTAAATTATATTAGTACAGATAATCTCATCAATGCGGTGGGTGTATGACTCCTACAGCTACTATATTGCAGTTGCCATTTATTTCTTTGGGAGCCATATATACTTGGGTGGAAAGGCGTACGACTGTGAACTCAATCACAGCGCAAGAGGATGTCAGGGCACAGGGTGCTCCCCGTGAATCACACACCGAAAGGCTATCACCCAAACCTCCAAGGTCCACTGCCAACTCATCAGTCATCGTGGACCATACCAAGCTGCAGCCTGATCAACCGTTGACATCCTCTGGTCACTGGGGATTTTCACAAGCTCAGCCACTCCTTCTATCTCTCATACATCCATACCAATAACCATACTCTCTGCTGAAACCATAGCATAACATATTCCAAGGTCTGAGTGTGACTTTGCCTCTTAAAATTCTATCACTCTGACTAGATTTTATATGAAACCGAAGGCCACAGAGGCTTGTTTTGTCACACTGGCTGGTCTTTCGTGATAGTTTTTTTATGCTTTTACTTTTAGGTTATTGTTAGAAAGGGTCACAGTATACTTGTGTCTTGATTCTTCTTATATCCTGTTGTGAAAACAGGAAAAAAAAAAGATAAGAAAATGGATACTACAGTTAAAAAAAAAACCCCAAAAGACATATTGTAAAATTGTGACCAGCATTTGTCTAACATGATGTGGCCGATGAGGTATGGAGAAAACATGCATAAATGAGTGACAAGAGGTGTGTGGGACATGAAAGATAATGCACATTTGCATGATTACGTGGACAGATGAGTGATTTACCTTCGCTTATGTCTGACAGCCATTTTTGATAAAGGACATGATGTGAGTGGCATCTGGTCCTGTATTCTTCAACTGTAGCCCCCAACGAAGCTTGCATCACGTCACGTAACTGATTTATGACACGAGGAGGTGCGAGTTCCAGGGAATGATGTTTATCCAGCAAATTCCACCACTGGGACACAGATGCTTTATGGCATGCCTGGTGTGGCTGATACAGAGGCTGTCACAAAAATACTTCTTTGTGATTCAAAACACTGCCAGCTGGTTTTCAAGTCAGGGTTACTGAATTATATGCACGTATGCATACAGTAGATCATATTTTCTGTGAAATTAAATGTCTAAGATGCTGAGAGAAAAAGGTTCATTCCCTCTGTATGTCATTGAGAACATTGCAAAACTTAGTCCTGACCGTCTGCGGTGAAAGTCAACCAATATTCTCTGACCCACTGCTTGCCCTCTCTTCTGTGTGCTTTTTCAAGTTTTCCAATTACAGTTTTCAAAGTTTAAATGTATTATCTACCTACTTCACTTACTTTCTGGCTTATTCAAGCCCACTGGTCCTGCGCACACCATACAGGGCTTTCTCCGCCATGCACATCTCTCACATTTGGCACACTCATGCCCAGCCTAAGCCACATTAGAAAATAGATGATATGACAATTTCACACATATAGCGTTATCCTTTGCCTCACTCCAGTTCACCTGTGGCCAAGCAGCCTTCCTCAAGTAAGCAAAATAATAAGTAATTGCCATAATGTTTGAATAAAAAAAACACACAAAAAAACTTTGAATGCTTTGAATGGAATAGGAGAGCCGGTGGAGTGGGGGTCGGTACGGTGAGTGGGTGGTTGGGGGGATACAGGGGAGGAGAAATATTTGATTAATCTTCTTAACACGTTTCATGTGCAGATTCTTTGAGTTAATTTCAAGGACCATGCCTAAAGGAGATTACCTCCCCATGCTCCTGCACATTTGCTCATGAGTGATTTTGTTTATTCATGTTTTATATTATAATGCTCCTCCTGCCTTCTGCAGCCACAGAACCACTGGCAAAAATGCAATTTATTTCCCGCTCTGCACACGATGGAGACAGCTGATAATGTCACCAGGAAATATGAAGACTGCTGGGACGGGACCAAACAGCCTACTATTTATGTATGGAATATAAACAAAATATTTTGTGTGGGTTTTCGTAACACGCGTGCGCACATTAAACACAGCCCTCCAAAAAAGTTGCTCTGGTCAGGATTATTAAATGTATTTATTTTATTTTATTTTTTTGTAGCTAGGAGCGTCTTTGTGTGTGTGTATTACTGTAGATTTTGATTAACATATCTGTCATCCGACGGTTGATCAGCCTGTGTCAACAATTGCATGGATCATTACTGAGGGTCACATAAAAAGTCAAAGAAGTTCTCAGAGGCTGCAGATTATGCTTCTGCTCCATCACCAATCACGCTTATCATCAGCAGCTTACGGTAAGCTTGTCCCAGCTAGTATATGTGCCTCTCTCATATGAAAACCTATCTACAGTGTGTTGTCATGACATATATGACACAGCACAGTCATAATTCATTGACACGGCTCCGTCATGAACGTGCATCAAAGTGTCTTTCATCACTCCTGCTAATAGGGATTTATCTGTTCCTCTGGCAGTGATGGAACGACTGACGTAACTGTTTACAGTGACTCCTTTGCTCTCTCCAGATGACGAGGACGATGATGACGACTGACGCTCTCTACCCAGCCGACAGCCTAGATGGCAGGATTTATGGCCTGTGGTGCCCATCCTCTGCACAAAACGCATTGTCTCTGGGTGGATCGTTCTGCCTGTCCTTGCTTTATTGATCTCACTTCTCACAAGTTCCCAACTTCCGCGTTCCTGGTGCTTCACTTGACAGGAGAGAGATTTAGTGAAGGGATGAGGTCAGATAGAGGAAGAGAGATGGAGGGAAAGGGGAAAGGAGGAGGGCAGGCGGGACATCGGGGTGGGACGAGAAGGAGAATGGAAATGAGAAAGTGGAGGAGGAGGGGAAGGTGGTAAGAGAGAAGGCTAGAAGAAGGAGAGGGTGTGAGACAGAAAGAGAGGGAGGAAGAAGGAGAGAGTTACTCCTATGGGAGGATGCAGCTCTAGGCCAGGTCAGCAAAGATTGATACTTGTGAGAGTGTAAAGGCCTACAGAATTAGCCCCTGGTACAGTGGAAATCCACTGGTAAACACGTCCAGCATTTCTCAAAGGTGTTCACATCAATCTCAGCACTCCAGTTTTGCAGTACACAGTGTATATATACACATGCACTTATATCTCGAGTGTTTGGCTCACTGAAGTGGTCAGTGGACAACTGTACTACAGCACAGTAAAGCCAAACAACACATAGACATGACTTCAGCACTTGTTCCATCAAGTGATTTTTGCTTTTAGCACTTTTAAAACCACAGAGACACATCTCCGAAACTTCCTCACCATGAACGAGATATGTGCACAGGTGTGTTGACAGGCAAGCACTGCACTTTAAGGTGACATACAGTACCTTCAAGCCATGATTGATGGTCTTTTAGTCATCATAATACCTTAAATTTCTTGCAACGCATGGCTTTGAATTACTTCCTCCCATATTTCTTATTTTGACCTCAAAATTAGATTAGAAACAGTGATGTCTGTAATGCTCACAAAGCCCAAAGCTAGTATTTATTTAGCCAGGGAGACAACTTATATAAGGCCAAGCTAAACTGACAATCAGTCACCCCTAAGGGAGGACAAAGCCAAAGCTCTATAATGTTTATGTCAACTCTTGTACAGGCTAAGTGGCTTGGTAATCATGGAACATGTACTGTTTTTTGTGTTTTTTTCAGTGGGTTGGTGGTGGGTGAGAATATATCCATTCATTCCACATTCTCTGGATGTGTACACATGCTAAAAACGGGCCTGTATCATTCAACAATCCACAGTGGCAAAACATTCATTAGCAGCGCTGTAGCAGAGCCACTCTATATTTCTGAAATCAGACACTGTGATAAGGATTTCAAACTGACTAGAGATCAGAGTGCAACTCCACTCAATTACTTTTCTGTCATTTGTAAAACATGTAGGCTTCCAAATGTGAAGTCTAGACACCAACACGTGAATCGAGATGCTATTCTTATCAAAATAAGGAGAAAAGTAGTATTGAACAGAAAAAAAAATGTGGCTCTGCACGGTGTTGTTAGTATGAAGAGCCTTTGATACTCAGACTTTTCATTCTTTTTGCTGAAGTCTGTGAATGCAGAGCGCACACAGAGCAGTAGACATGGGAGAGGAGCAGAGAGATTTGGGGTGTGTGATCCAAAAATAAAATAGGTCATCAAATTACCCCTGTGATTGTGTGTACCTGCCCAATTATGATTGATCTTTGCAAGAGAAAACAAAGTGGTGTGTTTTATTTGCATGTTGAAAGATACTCTCTCTCTCTCTCCCCCTTTCAATCTTTCTCTCCCGCACTATAATTATCTCCAATGTGAAATGCTATTTAGGTATTCATAATTTATTTTTGTGTGGGGAGGACACAATAGACAAGCGTGCAACGCTCTGCCAAGCCCCAGATTTTTTTATTTTTTTTGGTTAATTGAAAATCTCATTTGCATGAGGAGAAAATCAAACACTCATTTCCATACATGAGATTATAAAAAGATAACCGCCAGTGTTTGTTGTTCCATATTTGATCTGAGCGTTTCCACCTAATTGCTAAATGCTGCAAAATAGGGCTAGAATGTAACCTCCAAACTAACGTTCACTTTTAAGGCAACTAGATGTTATGTTCTGGTGCAAATGCCTCGCTGTGTTTTCTATTTGTATTCTCTAAAGTTTGTATGTGTAGTCCGCTGGATGTTTATTTTTGTCAGAGCCACAGTGAGTCCATATCAGAAACTCAGAAAATGCATAGCTGCTTAGCTGGGTGTCTGCCAACTTCATAAACAGCAATGCCAGCCCAGCTGGTTGTTATGTAGTGAAGCAGATGCATTGAGCGGACTGTAGCAGTCAGAGGCAGTGATCAGAGGTGTCCTGTTTCACCCCTTATAAACAACCCCATGTATTCTGACTCACTCACTAACAAATGCAGACAAACACAACCCCATCTATTCCAGGCGGACTCCATTACAGGCCCAACCTCAGCCTCTGGTCCCTACTTGAGGCTCATTAATGCAGCCCCCAACATGGGCAGACACCAGGAGATTTACAGCCCTTCCCCTACTTGTCCTGCTTACCCTTTTCCTCATTTTTTCCCTCCAAAAACCTGATTATTCTTTAGCAACTTGAACTCAGGTAAAATTGTCATAACTATTGCTGAGCATGACTAAATGCAGTACTGACACATTTCTGTCTCACCAATTATGAATCAGCCAGGGTATATTTAGATGACACATGCTCTATGGGGATTTACTGTTGATAATTACTCAGAAACCTAATGTGAAAGTAAGATTGTGCTTAGTTTTCTTTGTATTATTATTTCCCTTTTCTCCTAAATGGTCTTTACTATCGGTTTTCCTCCTTGTGAATCTTTCTTGTATTCTTTTAAACATTTCTGTCTCACAGTGTAGTTAGCACATCTTGAATGTGTTAGCCTCTAAACTCACGTCACCTATTAACATCTAATTTAATTCAATCCACCCAGCATGGGTACTATGACATTCCTCATATAGTCATGGTGAAAAAGAAAGCTCACCCTCTGAAAAATTCAAAGGTTTTACATAATAAACCAAATTATCTTGTCGTTAACAGGTCTTAAAATGGGATAAATATAATCTGAGATAAATAGCGACACATGTAGTATGCTTGTCATTATTTATTTGATAAAAACAAAGCCAAAATATAGAAGCAGTATGAGAAGAACTAAGTATGTCCCATGATTAGCTTGTAGATCCACTTTTAGCAACAAAAGCTTTATCAGTCTGTCACATTGTGGAGGAATTTTGGCCCACTCTTTTTTACAGCTCTCTTTTTTTTAACTTCAGTTCATTGAGGTTTGTGAGTGTATCCCCCTGGCCGGCCTGGTGGGTGTTAAGGAGGGGTGCGATCCTAAATCCTGCAACTGTGTATTAAAATGTCCATAAATGTTCTTCAGCTGCACTTCAACTACACAGTGACCATTATAACAATCCCTGAACATTTTTCACATTGGCCATGGTAAATCATGGTCTTTGTTCAGGTTACACAATCACTTGCATCACCAAATACAATATACTATAACTCACAGCAAGCAACTAGTAAATAACCATTCACATGAAGCCCATTACTGACCCATGTGTACACTGGATACAGCATTTGCATCTCCTCTTACCTCAACAACACAAATAGAAAACACATTACAAACTGAAAATATTCACAAGCCTGATTACCTTACTGTCACAAATACCATTTGTGCTTCATTAGCATAGCTACTGTAATCGAAGCTCACTTTACCCACTAACAACAAGTTTGTTAGCCTTGCATGACCGCACTGAAGTTACGATCTCATTTTAAGCCGACAGGTTCTCATCCCAACGTGTGAAATACCGACGATTGTGACAAGTCGTCGGTATTTTACGCGTTGGGAATGAGAGCAGGTTAACATGAATCTATAAATGTGTTTTACGTGTGAAATGAAAATAATACACCTAACAAAGCATTATGTACATTAAATCTCTTCACTTTCAGATCCTGAATCAGTTTAGAAAACACTATGTGATGGCCACAACATGAAGCTATTTTTTTGTTCAGTGATACTTTGATGTGTTTGTGTTGGAATGGAAGGTTGGAGTCCCTGCTCTAAGCGTCTCTTACCGCTGCGATCGGGTTTATACTGGAGTCAATTGAGGACCCAGAGCGTTTAATAAGGATGTGGAAGGGTACCTTTTGCTTCTCTAGGAGACGCCTAGGGGTGTGATAAATCGTCTGTATTTTACGCGTTGGGAATGATAACGGGCTGTTTAAGCACAATACTTCAACATTACTCAGTTTCCAAAAGTCATACTTTAACAGGTTCATAGCAGTCTTATCGTTTCTACTGTGTTACATACAAGTCATTTTGAGGACTATTTATTTATTTATTAACCTTTATTTAACCAGGAAGATCCCATTGAGATTAAAAACCTCTTTTTCAAGGGAGACCTGGCCAAGATAGGCAGCAGCAGGTGTCTCACAGTTACAGAGATTACTCAAACACAGGCATCAACACACATGCAACAATAAGTGAAAGAAAACAAATAAAATAAAATTCAATTAAAAAAAGGCAGTTAAAATGACAATCAATCTAATTAAAACAATTGCATATTATGGACTTGGCCTCAAGGATTCGTAGTTTAGATTTAAAAGCACTTAATGAAATGAATTCAGTCATTTTCCAGTCCTTCTGCAGTTTGTTCCAAGCCGAAGGTGCTAAATTGACAAAAGCTCTTTTACCAAGTTCAGTTCGGGCAAGTGGAACAGAAAGCAACAAGTAACCATGCGGACGAAGAGAATACCGACCAGCATGTTTCATTGCAAGCAGGGAACATATATAAGAAGGCAGAAACCCAAGTATTGCCTTATATATAAAACTGTATAAATGAGAGTTCCTCCGACTTACCAAAGCAGGCCATCCTACCTGAGAGTATAACTCACAGTGGTGAGTCTGAGATTTACGGTTAGTGATGAACCTCAGAGAAGCATGATACACAGAATCAACCATTCGAAGACATTGAGCAGAAGCATTCATATATAGAATATCACCATAATCCAGCACAGGCAAGAATGTTGCAGCAACAAGCCGCTTCTTTGTATTAAAAGAGAAACACAACTTATTTTGAAAATAAAATCTCAGTTTTAACTTCAGGTTTTTCACAAGATTCTCTACATGTGGTTTAAAGGTGAGCGAGTCATCAATTAAGATTCCCAGATATTTATAGGTGTGAACCAACTCTATTTTATTACCT